>JAQQSW010014290.1:0-12139 GCA_028646575.1 Pseudocheirus occidentalis | reverse complement strand
CAGAAGATCACTGTCACAATATGTCCACTATGAAGATGTCCTGTATAATCACACATCTACAGCCTGTACTGAATTGATTGTCCTTCCAGTGGGGGTGGGGGACAAGGGAGGAATCGAAAGAATCTAGAATTTAAAGTTCCGCAAAACCTGCAACTAGGAATTAAGATATACAGGGGCCAGGATAGGGAGACCCTCACTGCCCCACCAGAAAGTAAGAGAGCAGAGAAGGGGAGGGGCTTTACATTAGGATTGCTGTTTTAGGGTTGGGGCAGAGGAAAGATGGGGAGAAAATTTGTAATTCAAAAATGTCACGAAAATGAATGATGTAAACAAGAAAACAAATAAAAAAATTTATTTTAAATTGTTAAATAATGAATATAGAGTACAAAACACTTAGGGAATTGAAATTTCTACATAAATACCACTTAATTTGGAATATTCGACTATGCTTCTTCTACATAAACTACTCTTCAGTTATTTAGGGACTGTTAATTTTCAGCTTTTAAGGGTCTATGATCATTGCCTCTACAGGCTAAGGTATTTTTTTTCCTAGCAGATAATCCTTTTCTTTGGTGGGGGCATCAGTAATTTCTCCTTTCCCTTAGCATCTTTTCTAACCTGAATCCTATACATTACTTTTTCAACATAATCTCAGTTCAATACAGAAAACATTGGTGGATTCCTATTAATCCAATATAGTTGGTGGGTGCTGTAGAATTTGCCAAAATGCAGTGGTTCCAAAAGTCAGAGGGGCTGGAGTTTCTTTACTAAGAGTTTCCCTTTACTTAGAGTAGAGACAAGTCAAAACAGTGGCTTGTAGGTAACAGATTTTAAAGAAATAACAGGAACACTGACTATTGTCACTCTAGAAAGTTTGATTTGGAAAATATAACAATTGGGAGTAATCAGTGAGAAATAACAGAGAGATAAGAAAGAAGGAAAAGATAAATAAAATATTTTTAAATACAGAAAGAAACAAAAAAACAAAATCAAGAGAGGACAGAAACAAAAAAAGGGACAATTTTGTTACTAACTTCCTAAATTTAATATAAATTTTTAATAAATCATATGCAATAGGAATTCATGTTTTCATGTGCAATTCTTTTCGTCTCCTTTGTATATGACAGTATTTATTTTTTTGCTGATCTTTTTTGCTAAGTTAATACTAAAAAAAGCACTCAAAAAAAAAGATCCCCAAACAAAAACTCCTGGAAATATTACTGACAGGTTTCAGAGTTACCAGATCAAGGAGAAAACATTACAAGCAGCCAAGAAGAAACAATTTGAATGTTGTGGAAACACAATCAGGATAACACAGGATATAGCAGCCTCAACATTAAGGGATCAAAGGGTTTGTAATATGATATTCCAGAGGTCAAAGGAGGTAGGATTAAAACCAAGAATCACTTATGGAGCAAAACTGATTAAAATGTTTCAGGGGAAAATATGATCATTCAATGAGGTGGAAGACTTTCAAGCATCCTTAATGGAAAAAAAAACAGTTGAATAGAAAATTTGACATTCAAATACAAGAAGCAAGAGAAGCATGAGAAGGTAAACATGGGAAAAATCATAAGGAGCTTATCAAAGTTGAACTATTTACATGATTACATGGAAAATGATAATTACAGCTCATGAAACATTTCTCAGTATGAGAATAGTTAAAGGGAATATAAATGTGTGTATGTGTGTGTATATACACACACACATATACATGTATACATACACACACACATATATATACACACACATATGTATATGTATGTCTATATAGGAAGGCTATATATGCTTATGAATACATAAGTGAGTGAGTGTATATATGTGTACAGGTATACATAGAAAGTGGGCACAGGGTCTGTTGAATAGAAAGGCATGATATTTAAGGAGTAAAATTGAGAGGTGAGAGAGGATAATAATGAGAGGACATAGGGAGAGACAAAATAGGGTAAATTATCTCTCATAAAAGGGGTAAGGGAAAACTGTTACAATGGAGAGGAAGAATAGGAAGGCAACAATGGAGAGGAAGAATAGGAAGGCAAAAGGGAATGAGTCAACCTTACACTCATTGAATTTGGCTTAAGGAGGGAATAACATATACAGTATATTGGGTATCTTACCCTGTAAGAAATAGGGGGGAAGAGGACAAGATGGGGGATGATAGAAGGGATGGCAGTTTGGGGGAGGGTAGATAGAAGCACACATTTTTGAAAAGGAAGAGGGCAAAATAGAACATATAACAAGTGGGGCTAGGGGTGGGATAGGAGCGAGGGAAAGATAGTCTTTCACAATATTTCTACTATGGAAATATTTTGCATAACTAGTCATGTACAACTTTTATTGAATTGCTGATTTTCCCAGTGAGGGTGGGTGATGAGGGAAGAAGGAAAAGAATCTGGAATTCAAAGTTTTAAAATCAAATGTTTAAAAAATATTATTATTATTGTTATTATTATTATTATTGTTGTTGTTGTTGTTGTTATTATTATTATTATTTTCCATGCAACTGGGAAATAAGATATACAAGCATTGGGGAATGGAGATCCATCTTACCCTATGTAATGGTAATTAGTTTAAATTTGAAGACACCTTTTTGTATTGGGCAGGTAAGCTAGTATTTAGCCTTTAGTAACTAATAGTACCTCTGAAAGGAAAAGAAGATATGAACTCCCGTCTCCTTTTGCTGACATAACAGGAGGAGGTTGGCTGAAACAGGAAACCAGTGCTGTGTGTATATAAGAAAAACCCCAGAGAGGTACAGTCAGAATTTCTTGAGACCAGAATCTGGTGGGAGAATCTGTTCTTTTGGGGAGAGAGTTTCTCTCAGCAGCATCTGGAGGTTGGGCGGCTACTGCTGGATTGAGAACTGAGTCAGAATTTACTTTGGACTAGAACTGTGGAGACTGAAGTTGCTGTTGCCAGGAAGACTGAAGAGGAAAGCCCCTCCCCACCTTCCCAAAATTGCTGGAGAAAAATGATTTTGATTTTGAAAACCTGGGAGAAGTGATTATGATTCAGGGAGCCAGCTGAGATTTCTTCTGGGTCCTAAGGCCAGCCAAACTGCTGGAGGTTTGAGGAAGCATATCTGTGGTGCCATATTCTATCTGTCTGTTCTGATCTTCTTTTGCCAGACTCGTCTGCTGGTGAAGGACAATGCTATTGTTGCAGAAATCCTAGAACCTTACTGTTGGCTCAGAAGCCATGAAGAAGGATTTTCTTATTGTACATTTACAGAAATCCTGCAAGAGGGTCTTGCTGATGTTTTCATGGATCCTGAGACTGTTCTGCATGCAGAGAGCGAATTAATGAAGACACTGGCAATGTATCCTGTGGCTTTTTTAAGCTTTGTCTCCTTGGGAACAGAGATTGCTGAAAACTTGCCTTAGGTCAAGATGAAGAAAAACCTCTCCTTAGGTATTGAATGCTATGCTGATAATGTGGTTTACTAGTGACCTAGGGGTAGAGGGTGTATGTATTTTCTAATGATTGTACTTAGTGATTAATGATACTTGGTAAATAGCTGCTGAATAAGTGCTAATTGAGTTAATGTAGTTGTCCCATGAGTGGAAGCCTTTGATTATTGTACTTTGAGATGACTGAGTAAGGAGGTAAATCTTCTTAGGGATACCAGATAATTGTTTTTTGTTCAACACTTTGTGGCCACTATGGTGGAAACTATGTGGTCATTTTAATGATAAGCTGTTGTGAATACTATATTGTGATTTTCAGTGAAAAGTTGCAATATTATGAATGCTGTACCTTGATTTTCTGTGAATGTTTTCTTTTTATTTGTGTAACAGTTATTAATTTAGCAGGTACTTAGCCCTTAGAAACTAAAGGCTAACTACCTTTGTGAAAAAAAACAGGTGTGAACTCTGTCTCCTCTTGCTAACATAACAGGAAGGGGTTGGCTAAGACAGGATGCAAATGTCTGTGTGTATACATAAGAAGAACCTAAGAGAGGCAGTCAAAATCAAGAATTTTTACTCCTTTTGGAGGAAGCAGAATTCTCCCAGCATCTTGGAGCCGGGCTGCTGCTGAACTGAGAACTTGGAGTTTTCTATGACACCAGAATCTTTTGAAGGCTGAAGTTGCTGCGAAGAGGGCCACCTGAAAGGCTGAGATTCCTTCTGGGTTCTAGGGCCAGCTGAACTGCTGGAGGACTGAAGGAGCATGACCAGGATAAGACTTTGTTTGTTTGTGATTTGGTTGATCCTTGAGTTCCAGGCAACAGAAATTGCGAAGGTTTTGAGATGTGCTGGACCCTGTGAACTTCAGTGTGTAGCAAGAACTGCCCAGAGGACTGAACAAGAACCTGAGAGCTGTCTGCCTCTGAATCCAGGTGACTGTTTGGTGAATTCATGTAGGAGCTGGGACCATGGAATGAGATCCAGGGAATCTGAGAGACCACGCTGAGTCAAGATGAATAAAAGACCTCTCCTTGGATATTGACTGTGTGATGAAATTGAAGTTTACTAGACACAAAGGGGTGGAGGGCTTGTGTAATTTTCTAATGATTGCATTTAGTGATTAATGATATATTGTGAGTCATTGCTAGATACATGACTGATTAAGTTAATCTATAATTGCCCCATGAGTGGAAGATTGATTATTATATTGTGAGATGACTGAATGACTGAGTGAGGAGACAAATCTCCTTAGGGATATTAGATGATTATTATATTGTTCTAAACACTGTGATCACTTTGGTGAAAAATATGTGGCCATTCTAATGTTAAGCTGTTGTGAACATTATATTGTGACTTTCTGTAATAAGATGTAATGTTGTGAATGTAACATTAAGATTTGTTTTGATTGTTTACCTTGATTTGTAATGGAATACATAGAGTGTTCACCATACTGTGTAATCAGAACCTTAAAAGCTGTTCACAACAGCCATTCTTCTGGAAAGCTGACCATGCATGGTATTATACCCTACCAGAAAGTTGAGAGTCAGAGGGGAGAAGAGGAGGAGAGAGGAGAAAGCAGATTGGGGGAGGGGGTATTCAGTGGGACCACTGTTTTAAGGTGGTGGGTAGGGGAAAGACAGGAAGAAAATTTGTAACTCAAAATCTTGAAAAAAGAAAATGCTATCCAAAAAAAGGATGAATATCATTATCCCAAACAATCAAAGTGTGATGATTTCAAGTTGAGGCAAGATCTAAGGAGAATTTTCCCCCCTTTGGATTTTCTTCTCTTGATGATCATTGGTCTCAGGAAATTCAGGTATGGGGGACATTAGAAAAATAAAAAAAGAACCCCAGCGATATATTGTGTAAATTGGAAGAAAGGACTAGATCTGTTCTGCAGTCCTAGAAAATTCGTGGTTTGAACACATTTTATTTTGAATTTTAAGTAGGTTGAACATTTAATAGCTTGGAAGTAAAAAGTGTTCCATTCTCTGGATAACATATCACGGAATTATGAATTCTCTTTATCAAATATGACTTCAAAGGCCATCTAGATAACTTATATCTGAACAGAAATCTCTTTTATAACCCACCTGAGAAGTGATCAAACAGACATTACTCGAAGACTCCTACTCGAAGATCGCTGCATCTTATTTTTAGATATTAGAAATTATCAGGATGTTTGTTTCTTTCTTTGTCTACTTACAGAAAGCCTGCCATTGATTTCATTCCATTGTCCCTAGTCTTCTCATTGGCATCAAGCAGAGCAAGAGTATGTTAACCATTCAAATACTTGCAGACAACTATGATGCATAATCCCTTTCCCCATATCAAACTCATGCCTTCTCTTCTTCAGACTACATATTCCTTTGTCCTTCAACCAGTCTTCAAATGGTGTGGTTTCTAGACCTTTCATCATTCTAATTCTTCTCCTCTAGATATAGTCCAACTTAACAATATCTTTCTGAAAACACTTTGCCAGTAATACAGCTCAATATAATATTCTAAATATAATCAGACAAGGGCATAGTAGAGAGGCATTATATTGGCTCCCTTATTTTTGGACACTATGCTTCTCTTAATATCATCTAATATTCCACTGTCTTTTTTGACTATTACCATAACTGACACATTTAGAGACCTTGCAGTTCTCTAAAAAGTTCTCTTTTTTCATACTTACTCCTTCAGAAATCCAAAAACCATTAAATTCACCACTACTTCCCCCCCAAAATATTTATGCTTTTTATTATGATACTTTCCAATATAAACCAGGATTTTCACTTCACACAGCATCAATTCATATAAGTTTTTCAGGTTTTTCTTTTGTCATTTATTTATTTACTTTTTTATTATTATTTAGCTTTAGTTCTCAACATTCATTTCCACAAGATTTTGAGTTCCAAATTTTCTCCCTATCTCTCCCTTACCCCCCACTTCAAGATGGCAAGCATAATGAATGCTCTTTATCCTAGTCTACCATCTCTTCTATCCTTGCTACCCTCCATTACCCTTTTCCCCTTAATGTCTTGTAGGGCAAGATGGATTTCTATACCCCATTGTCTGTATATCTTATTTCTCACTGCACATAATAATATTTTTAAATATTTGTTTTTAAAATTTTGAGTTCAACATTCCCCCTCTTCTTCCTTCCTCACCCTCCATTGATAATACAAGCAATTAAATATAGGTTATATATGTATAGTTATGCAAAACATTTCCATAGTAATCATATTGTGAAAGACTCACAATATTTCCCTCCATCCTATACTACATCTCATTTATTCTATTTTCTCCTTTCACCTGTCCCTTTTCAAAAGTGTTTGATCCTTACTACTCTCTCCCCGAATCTGCCCTCCCTTTTATCATCCTCTCCTTACTTATTGATTTCCCTCCTACTTTCCTGTAGGGTAAGATAGCCAATTGGGTGTATATGTTATTCCCTCCTTAAACCAAGTCCAATGAGAGTAAGATTCATTCATTCCTTTTCATCATCCTGCTCTTTCCTACCATTGTAACAGTTATCTCTTGTCTCTTTTATGGGATATAATTTACCTTTTGTATCTCTCCCTTTCTTTGTCTCCCAATATATTCCTCTTTCACCTGTTAATTTTATTTTTTAGGTATCATCTCTTTATATTCAACTCACCCTGTGGCCTCTATGTATGCATATATACAAGCATACATGTGTGTATGCATCTGTGTGTGTTTGTGTATGTATACCTTTCCACTGTGCTAATACTGAGAAAAGTCTCATGAGTTACAAATATCATTTTTCCATGCAGGAATTTAAACAGTTCAACTTTAATAAGTTCCTTATTATTTCTCTTTCCTGTTGATCTTTTAATGCTTCTCTTGATTCTTATATTTGAAAGCCAAATTTTCTGTTCTGCTCTGGTCTTTTCATAAAGAATGCTCTCAAGCACACTATTTTGTAGAATGTCCCTATTTTCCCCCGAAATATGATACTCAGTTTTGCTGGATAGGTGATTCTTGGTTTTAATTCTAGCTTTGACCTCCAGAATATCATATTCCTTTTTTTTTTTTTGCTTTTTGTAGGGCAGTTGGGGTTAAGTGACTTGCCCAAGGTCACACAGCTAGTTTTTGTGTTAAGTGTCTGAGGCCGGATTTGAACTCAGGTACTCCTGACTTCTGGGCCGGTGCTCTATTCACTGCGCCACCTAGCTGCCCCCTCAGAATATCATATTCCAAGCTTTTTGATCCCTTAATGAGGAAGATGCTAGATCTTGTGTTATCCTGATTGTGTTACCACAATACTCAAATTGTTTATTCTTGACTGCTTGTAATATTTTCTCCTTGATCTGGGAACTCTGGAATTTGGCTCTAATATTCCGAGGAGTTTTCTTTTGGGTATCATTTTGAAGAGGTGATCGGTGAATTATTTCAATTTCTATTTTACCTTCTGATTCTAGAACATCAGGGCAGTTTTCCTTCATAATTTCTTGAAAGATTATGTCTAGGCTTTTTTTTTTATCATGGCCTTCAGGTAGTCCAATAATTTTTCAGTTTTCTCTCTTGAATCTATTTTCCAGGTCAGTGGTTTTTTTCAGTGAGATATTTTATATTGTCTTCCTTTTTATTCATTTTGGATGTTTTTATAGTATCTTGATTTCTCATAAACTCACTTACTTCCATTTCCTCCAGTCTGATTTTGAAGGACTGATGCACTTCAGTGAATTTTTGAAATTTCTTTTCCATATAACCAATTCTGTTTTTAAACGCATTCTTCTCCTCATTGGCTTTTTGGTCCTCTTTTGCCATTTGAGTTAGTCTATTTTAGGGTGTTATTTTCTTCAGTATTTTCGGGGGGGTCTCCTTTAGCAGGCTGTTGACTCACTTTGCATGATTTTCTTGCATCATTCTCATTTCTCTTCCCAGCTTTTCCTCTACTTCTCTTACTTGATTTTCAAAATCCTTCTTGAGCTTCTCCATGGCCTGCAACCAATTCATATTTTCTCTTCGAGGCTTTTGATGCAGGAGTTTTAACTTTACTGTCTCCGTCTGGCTCTATGTTTTGATCATCTTTGTCACCAGAAGATGATTACATAGTTTGTTTACACTTCCTCTGTTTGTGCATCTTGCCAGTCAATTACTTGACTTTTGAACTCTTCCACAGTAGAAATCTGCTTCCAGAATGGAGAATGTTGTGTCCCAAATTTCTGGGATTTTGTGCAGCTGTTGTCAGAGCTTATTCTGGGCACCTGCCTCAAAACCATGAGGAGGGCTTCCTCTCCACAACCTCACCAAGGACTGCCATTCTAGCATTCCTCCTCCCAGGACTGCTACCCAAAACTATAATCCAGATCCAAGCAGGAGAAAGCAAGAGAATCACACCTCAGTGCCAGCAAAGAGATTCCTGCAATTGTCCTTTGGACAGAAGTTTGGTTCACCTATGATCTGTAGACACAGAGCTCAGGAAGCAGCCACTGTGGCAGCTGCTGCCACTTCTACTGCCGTAGATTGTGCACTTGTCTCCCCCATGATCAACAGATTTCCCCACTGCCCTTTTACTTTCACTTTGGGGTTTATGGGTTAAGAAGTCTGGAAACCAGCACAGCTGCCAGTGATTCACTCTCCTGAAATCTTCTCTTGCTGTGGCTCAGCAGCATGGCCTCTCTGCTCCCATCCCAGTGTGACAGACCAGAGGATAGACCAGTTGGCCTGCCAGGCTGCCTTCAGTAGGAGATTTGTTTTTCTCTATCATTTTGTGGATTCTGTAGCTCTAAAATTTGTTTAGAGTCACTTTTTTAGGTATTGGATTGGTGTTTGGAGTGGGAGTTCATTCAAGGTCCTGCTTTTACTCTGCCATCTTGGCTCCACCCCCTCTTACCTCATTTCCACCCCTTAACATATATGTAATAATATATATGTATGTGTGCATGTATGTATGTATATATCACATCAAAGTCATCTTTTATCCACACCCTCCATCTAAGTAAGCTTTCCTAATAGAGATATAATTTTTAGAAGTTATAAGTATCATCTTCCCATGAAGGGATATAAATAGTTTAGCCTTGTTGAATATCATGGTGGGTTTTTTTCTTCTTTCCTATTTCCCTTCTTTTACTTCTCCTGAGTCTTGTATTTAAAGATCAAATTTTCTGTTAAACTCTGTTCTTTTCATCAGAAAAGTTTGAAAGTCACCTATTTCATTGACTGTTCATTGTTTATCCTGAAAAATCAAGCTCAATATTTTTCTGGGTAGTGGATTCTTGGTGGTAATCCAAACTCTTTTGCCTTCCAGAATATTGTATTCCAATCCCTCAAGTCCTTTAATGTAGATTCTGCTAAATCCTGTGTAATTCTGACTGTGACTCCTTGATATTTGAAGTGTTTCTTTCTGGCTGGTTATTGTTTTTTCTCCTTAATTTCCTTCTGGAATTTGACTATATAATTCCTCCAAGTTTTCAGTTTGAACTCTCTTTCACTAGATTATCAATGGATTCTTCCAGTGACTATTTTAACCTCTAGTTCTAGGATATCAGGGTAGTTTTCCTTGATAATCTCTTGAAAGATGCTGTCCAGGCTCCTTTTTTGATCATGGCCTTTTAGTAGTCCAATAATTCTTAAATTTTATCTTTTGAATCTATTTTTAGGTTAGTTGTTTTTTTAATGAGATTTTTAACATTTGCTTATAATTTTTTTCACTCTTTTGATTCTTTTTGCCTGATTTTGGACATTTCAGCTTCCACTTGCCCCATACTAATTTTTAAGGAATTATTTTCTTCAATGACCTTTTGTACCTCCTTTTCCATTTGAACAATTCTATTTTTAAAGAAGTTGGTTTTTCCAGGGGGAAAAAGCTACATTTTACACATTGTACACATTGACTAGGTCTCTACATCTCTTGGAGACTGAAGTTCCATATTTGTTCAATGAGAAGGCCAAACAAGATGATTCTTGAGGTCCTTTCAACTTTTGTCATTTTAAGGAAATTAGATTGTATAATATTTGTTTAAGTGTGAGGAAGATCTCCATTTGAAACCTTCCTCAGAAACTTACTAGGTGTATCACCTTTATGAAGTCCCTCAACTTCACTTAGTCTCAGTTTTCTTATCTTTAAAATGAGGATAGTAGGGAGCCAGGATGGCAGGGTAGAAGCAGCAAGGTCTGGCAGCTCTCACACAGCCACCCTAAACACCCATAAAATATGACTCTGGACAAATTCTAGGTCTCTCAATCTCACAAAAATACAGAAAACACATCTCTCGCAGAAGGCAGATTGGCAGCAGGGGATCATTATGGCAGGACGTGAGCCAAGGCCAGCCCAGCCTGAAACCACAACCGTGGCCAGGCCCAGGGCGGTAGGAAAGAGCCGAGCCAAGCAGAGCTGCACCGTAGCCAGTCTACAAGAGAGAAGATCTACAGCCTCCAGCAACTCTACATCTACCAAGGTATGAAAAATAGGGACTAGAGAAAAGCAGTTCAGCAGGAGGGGCTCATCGTGCACGCCTGCAGGCTGTGAACAAAGACCAGCCCAGCCTGAAACCACCATGCATCCAGACTCCAGGGTAGTCGGGATGAGCCGAGCCTCCCAAGCCACACTGTGATTCTACTTCATAGAAGATCTAAAGCACCTTGAGCAATCTTCACATCTATTAAGCCAGGATTAGAAGTGAGTAAAAGTGAGTGAAGTTTTCAAGCTGAATTTGGGGGAGGAAAAGCAGTTTGGCCAATCTTCCCCCAGGGCAAGGAAGCAGTGGAGGAAGGGAAGGAATTGCTGTAACCGACCCCTGGCCTGCGAATCCCGTAGGGGGCCTGAGTCCATTGATCAGGGCCAAGTGTTATTGCACTGAATGGCCTGGATCTGGATTGTGGTCTTTGGTGGTCGTCCTGGGGCCTGCTTTCAGCAAGCCAAAAGTGGGGAAGGGCTGCAACACCCCCCCTAATAGCTCCGGCAGCTGGAAAAACCCCAGGGATCTGGAACAGAGCTTTGCCCCCTGGAAGCAGAGTTTCACAGAGCTGAAAAAAAAACAACCAATTCATTGACTGGCCAACACGAGGAAAAGGAAGCAAAATAAGAACAGCAATAAAACTCCAGAATCCTTTTTTGTGGACAAAAAGGATCAAAGCATGGAATGGGAGGAAGACAACACAGTCAGAAATCCCACACCAAATGCTTCCAAGGCACTTGAAGACTGCCAAAAAGCTATAGATAATCTGAGAAAGGACTTTGAAAAACAAAAAAGAGAAGTGGAGGAAAAATTGGGAAGAGAAATAAGAATGCTGCAAGAAATCATGAAAAGAAAGTCAACAAACTGACTTAAGAAACCAAAACATTAAAAGATAGATTAACTCAAATGGCAAAAGAGGCCCAGAAAGCCAATGAGGAAAAGAGTGCCTTAAAAAGTCAAATTTCCCAGATGGAAAAAGAATCTCAAAAGCATACTAAAGAGTATAATTCCTTCAGAATTAGAGTGGAGCAAGTGGAACCTAATGACTTTATGAGAAACCAAGATACTATTAAACAGTTACAATGAAAAAATAGAAAGCAATGTGAAATATCTCCTTGAAAAACCACTGACCTGGAAAATAGATCCAGGAGAGACAATTTGAACATTATTGGACTCCCTGAAACCCATGACCAGAAAAAGAACTTGGAAAGCATCCTTCAACAAATCCTCAAAGAAAATTGCTCTGATGTTTTAGAGTCAGAGGGCAAAATAGAACTTGAAAGAATTCACTGATCACCTCTTCAAAAAGATCCCCAAAAG
>JAQQSW010014289.1:0-12139 GCA_028646575.1 Pseudocheirus occidentalis | reverse complement strand
GGCTGGGGGGTAGGGGCAAAAAGGGGAGAAAATCTGTAACTCAAAACCTTGTGGAAATGAATGATGTAACCAAGAAAATAAATTAAAATTTAAAAAAAAAAGCAAAAAAAATAAATAAAAAATAAAAAAATAAAAAAGTAAGAAAAAGAGGTGTGGCTAGGTAGTGCAGTGAATACAGCACTGGCTCTGCAGTCAGGAGGACCTGAGTTCAAATCCGGCCTCAGACACTTGACAGACTTACTAGTCGTGTGACCTTGAGCAAGTCACTTAACCTCCAACTGTCCTCCAAAAAAAAAGTAAGAAAAGGCAGAAGTAACTCTCCATCATAAAAATTCCTGAGAACAAGGTAACCATAAAATTAATGTGCTTTCAAAACATCCACTTAAGATCATAGCCAGAATTTTCATATAACACCCTTATTTGTTTCATGCTAATGTTTTTATTGCACAGTTAGGTGGTTCTGCAATGGAGAGAGCACTGGACTTGACATCGGAAAGACTCCTCTCTGAGAGATCAATTTCTGCCTCAGACATTTGCCAACTGTATGACCCTGGCAAGTCACTTAACTCTGTTTGCCTCAGTTTCCTCATCTGTAAAATGAGTTGGAGAAGGAAATGGCAAACCACTCCAGTATCTTTGCCAAGAAGACCCCAAATGGGGTCACGAAGAGTTGATACAATTGGATACAATTGAAAAATGACTCAACAACAGCAAAAATTTTTTTTTATCATTTTGTTCTTTTGGGAATTTAGTTTTAACAAACATTATCCCCCAAATATGGTCTTGCTCTCTGATTCTGCAGGATATATGCAAACGGTAAGAGAACCAATGAGTAGAGGACGAAGTGCGAAGAGCACTAGACATGGATTTTGAAGACTTTGGGGTTTGACTCTCACTTCAGATACTTACAACCATGTGACCTTGGACAAGGAATTTATTTTCCTGAGCTCTGTTTCATAATCTACAAAACAGAGATATATATTGAAGCTACCTACCTCATAGGACTGTTGTAAAGAAAGTGCTTAAAAAATTCTCTGAAGGAGCTAGACATATAGGAGCTAAAATTATTTATAAAGTTAATTTCACTATATTTTCTAGAAAATTTACTATATTTTACTAAATTTTCTAAAAAAAATTGACTATATTTCCTATAAAATGTATAATGTTTATCAACATTGTTCATAATTTCTGAAGGAAGCAACACGGTGACATGAAATCAAAATAAAATATTTTAGTAATCATTTCTCAGATTATTTATATATAATAATATCTGTTTTAGAATCATTGTGATCATTACAGACTTAATTTTGATGTGCAATTATGCATTGGAGAATTTTTGTCATATTTTCACCATTAAAATTGTGTCCTTTTCATGACCAAATATGATTTTTACATAAAAAGTAATATTAACTATGAAAACACAAGCAATTGCTATATAGATGGTGTTGCACAAGGTGGGAAAATCTAGGATTTCATGTTATGTTGGAGAATTACTATGTACATCAATCATGCAGTGGAAGGCTAGCTAGTCTGGGGTTACATGTCAGCTGCAGAACTTATCTGATGGTGATAAGAACAACAACAGTAATAACCCTTTCTTATGTTAGAAACATTTTGAGATCTAATGAGTTCCCACTTGTGCAGAATTGTCCAGAGAAAGTCGATTCTGCACAAGTTTCTATATAGGAAACCAGTTCCTACCTTCAAGGTGTTTACATGGAGGGGAGTGGTAGGCCCAGAGTGGGATTAGGGCTTGTAAAGTTATCAGGCTAGGTGACTGGAGCCAGAATAGGCCAGATTGATAAACCCTTTCCAGGAGTAATGGTAGCATTGATTGGAATTTTGTTCAAGAACTGTAATAGGGGAGAAGATGGGGAAATTTTTGTTTGCAAAATGGAGAGAAGATGGTCAGTAGCACAGTGTGAAATAGTGAACTGTAAGAGCTGCACCCCCATTAGAACAAGAGTCACAAAGGGAGAATACTAAAATGAAAAGGTTAAGTCCACAGAGCATGAAGTTTTGTTTTTTTTTTTGGTACTGGCAGCCATGCAATTTTGTAAAGACACACCAGAGCAAAGCAAAGTAAGCCTGAAGCCTCCCTGAAATAGTAAGCCCTAAAGCAGCTCTTATCAATCTGATTCTAGAATGCCAGGTATCAATTGGAATGATTCACATTATTACACATTCATATCATGGAAATCAATGAGATGAACTACACTGGTTATCTGGGTTCTGGATAAATGTGAACTTATAACAATAAGCAAAGAACATGACCTTGTGCCAATTACTTCCTCCACTGTCTGTAAAAGAGTCTTGGAAAGTTGCCTGAGGCCTTGAAAAGTTAAGGGGCTTGTCCTCATTGGAAGAACTCATCAATGTCAAAGATGTCTGAGGCAGAATTTGAATCTGGCTATTTTTGACTACAAGTTCAGCACTCTAGGCCATAATGCCTCTCTAAACAGGAATCTATTCAATTTAATTTATTACTTAAAAGAAAAACTATGCTCCTTTATTTATGTACATCTGAGTCTTATTGTTTCTTAACAGACATTACTGTCTAGATTTGGAAAGTGACTAGACATGAAAGAAACGAAGCTCCTTGGGACAAAAGGAAACAAACCAGGTCCACTTCCCCAACAATTCCATTTGCTCCAAGAATAATGCATCCTCACACATTTTAGAATTCCTCTAATATATGTTTCGTGTGTTAATTTCCGTTGGAGATTTCATCACCATTCAAGGAAGGAAATGAATGGTTAGTTAAAATAAAACCCCATCTAGAAGATCACTAAGATTTGCTGAAAAAATGACTGACTTTAATCAGGCAACTCCAACATTGCCTGAAAAATGACTCCCTTCTGAAAAACAAAGGCCTATTTCTAAGCACTTTCTCATTTTACCTTCCTAATTTATTTATACCAAATCACCATTGAACCATTGTACCAAATACCTAGTGAAAAGAAGACTGTTTTGCCCCAATATAAACCTCAAATATAAAGAAATACATAACCGTTTGAAACAAATACATGTGGTGGAATTTCTAATGTTCTTCCAAAATGCATCATGAAGGGGAAAAGGTGCCTTTTAAAGTAGCATTATTATTTAAGAATCACTGAAAAAGATACCCATATTTCTACTTCTAAGGGGAAAGGAAATGGTTAACTTCAACAGTCCTTGCTAGCAATAAGGCTAAAATACTGGCTTGAAGCTTTTTAAACAACATTCCATACTCTGTTCGGCTGTCCTAGGGGACAGGAAGTACAAAAACAATTGGAAATCCATTAATTTTTTTACAACTACTAGTTTAAGTTCTGATTTGGGGTTCTCAGAGAGGATCTCCCTCTTCCATTCCCCACTCAATTAGACAGAATTGTGGAAAAGCAGTAACAAAGAGAGGCAGAAAGGCAGATGGAGACAGGCAAAAAGGCAGGCATCGACTCAACTTACCAATAACATAGGCCAGTAGCAGAGCCAGGGTCACAGTGATGGCAGTGGCGCTCAAGGCTGTGCACTTCCAGTTGCAGCACCTATAAGGCTTGTTAAAAGTGAAGGCAGGTCTAGAAAAAGTGCTTCTGGGAAGCGGCCTTGGAGGTGGAGAGTAAACCGTATTGGATGTCAAAGGGTAATTCTGACTGGCTGCACTGAAGATAGCTGAAGAGCCAGATCCATGTTTAAATAGGAAATGCCTGCCAAAAAAGAGAGAGAGAATTGTGCTGTAAAACACAAGGTATCTGCTTCAAGAACAGTAGCTGTCATGCTACTCCTTTTCAATCAAGCAATCAATATTTATTAAGAGCTACTATGTGTCAATCATTGTGCTAAGCACTAATGATACAAAGAGGCAAAATACAGTTCCCATCCTCAAATGGCTCATAATCTACTGGGGAGCCAATACGTAAACAAATATATACAGAGCAAACTATAAACAGGATAAAGAGGAATAAGCAATAGAGGGTAGAGGGAAAGCACTAGAATTAAGAGGGTTCAGGGTAGGCTTCCTCTAAAAGATGGAATTTTAGTTAGGATTTAAAGAAAACCAAGGAAGTCAGTAGGTAGGATGGAGAACGATCAGAGAAAATGCCCAGTCAGGAGATGGAGTGTCAGTGTTTGTGAAAAGCAAGAAGTTTCCTTCACAATGAGGGAGACACAGAGAGGCAGAAATAGACAGAGACAGAGAGAGGCAGAGGGAGAGGAGAACAGAGTAAAGGAGAGGATAGAAGAGGGAAAGAGAAGAAGAGCAGAGAGAGAGGAGAAGAGAAAGAAGTGAGGAAGAGGGTGGGCTTATCATTTTTCTCCATTTAAAAAGGGGAAGAAATTGAGGTTTTGAGAGGGGAAGGGTCTCAGTCAGGGTAAACAGAGGGTCAAGATTTGAACTCAGGTCTCCAGTCTGTGCACAATGGTCTTTCTGCTCTATTCTAAAGTACAAGAATGCTATAAGAAACATTGGGTTATCTAGCACATTATGGAAACAGGGTGTTCCTGTTAAAGACAACATCCAGCTCAAGTCAAAAATTAGTTAATGTTGTCCCAGGACTTTCCCTCCTACAACTTTCAAGTGTAGCAAGGAGGAAGGTCAAGGTTTTCCAGGCCCTTCATGGCCCAAGTGATTTAATTTCTTTGTCTCTAGGAGTGAAGTGGAACAGAGATTATCCACCGTTAAGCATTTGACATGATCCACTCTATCATTCCCTTTCATCAACTCTTCCTCTACTACAGTAAAAGGTGTTTTACTTGGCATGTCACCATCTGGAAAGCTCTAGAAAGCTCTACCAATTCATGTCTTTAGCTGAGGAACTTCATTCTGGGGGGTAGAGAGGCTACATCCATATATAGCCCTAGCTATTTGTTCCTTGTCTTTCTTCTTTCCCAATCCATCTTTCTCCTTTCCCCTCTCCAACTCTCTGTTCTGAGCATCTTCTTTCTCTCTTCCCCTTGAGTGTATCTGCCTCCTCTTTTGGCTTCTACTGACTCTATACCAAAGGCTTCTCAATGAAGCCCTCCATCCCAAACCTTTCCATATCTATTAAGATCCCTTCCCAGATTTCCAAATTCCTGTAGAAATTCTACCTCTGTCACATCCTACAAGTAACTGAAAAGCTTAACTTCTGGAACTCATCTTGTCCTCAAAATCCACCTTTCTGCCTAGCTTACCTACTTGTTCCCCTTATTTTCTCTTTTCATTTATTTTTTTAACTCATAATTCCCTCCAAAGCCTGTAATTTAAAAGACAAAGAAAAGCCTTGAAACAAATATGTGTAGTCAAAGCAAAAATGTCCCCCAATGTCCACATGCAAAAAGCTATGCCTCCTTCTGAGCTAGCCTCTGTTAGGAGCTAGGCAGCTTGTGTCATCAGTAGCGCTCTGGAATCATGGGTGGTCATTATTTTGCTCAGTTAATACTTCTTTCAAAGTTGTTTGTCTTTACAATAATGTCCTTGTTAACTGAGTCCTGACTTTCTGATTCATCCCCGTTCAAAATGAGAATTACCTCTGACTCTCTACTCTCCCTCCAAAACCACAAGGCCAATCGGTCTTTTGGATCCTGTCTCCAAGACCCTCCCCCATTCTTAACCTTTGCTCCAATCACAAAGCAAATCACCTGAGTTCTCCCCCCCCCCATTACAGTCATAGCTGCCTTCTTGGTCCCTTCACTCTAATGTCAGCCTCCAGTAATTCATCTTTCATATACAACTGCCAAAATAATTTTCCTAATGCATGGATCTCACTACATCATTTCCTTGCTCAAGAATTTTCATTGACTGTATATTGCCTCAATGACAAAACACAGACACCTCAAGCTGGCAGCTGAAGACCTCAACAAGCTGATTCCAACCTACCTTTCCAGTCTTATTTCATATGGCCCCTCTTTACACATTCTACATTCCAAAGTGGCCTACTAGCTAAGGTGGCCATCTCCAGTCATCCTGATCTGTATTTTGCAACAGGACCCAGATGGCTCTGGAGGAGAGAATGAGGTTGGTGACTCTCCACATCCCTCCTCACTTAAATCCAAGTCACTTGCAAGTCATGGCATCACCTTCCTGATGTCATGGTCTTCTTAAAAAAACAAAGAAAAAGCAACAAACTGGGAGTAGCAGGAGCTGCCCCACTGGGGACCCAACTGGCCAGTTCCAGGTGGGCAATACAACTCCTTCTTTCTTTCCTTCCTTCCACTCTCTCTCTCCCTTCCTTTCTTTCCTTCCTTCCTTCCTCTTCCTCTGTCTGCAGAGGGTCATTGTTTAGGCTCTGATGACTCTGAGTGAGTATATAGAGCAATTGTTTCCCTTTTTGCCAGAGACCCTGAGGGTCTTCCCCAACTAGATTAATTATTTTTTGACTAGGTAAAAGAGGTCATTCTTTCCATCATTTCTTCTTATCTAGCCTTAATAACTAAATGGGCATTGCCTCAAAGAAACTGAGACCTGGGAAAGACCTTGGTTTAAAGAGGCCAAGGTCTCCTGCCACATCTGGGACTATATCCAGTTGCCCTGATCTATAGCTGGCCACTGGACCCAGATAGTTCCAGAGGAAATAGCTAGGCTGGTGACCTTAGATAGTCCTCTCTCACTTAAATCCAATTCACTTGTGACTAATGGCTTCATCTTCCTAAGGTCATGGACCTCTTCAAGAACAAAGAACAAGCAACAACACCTAGCTACTAAACTTTCAACTTCCCTGTTATGAACAGGGATGAAAACTGAACTGAAACAAAAATCCTCTTTTTTTCTCTTGTGACTGATGAGTGGTCTATGTGTCTTAGACAGCTGGTTGGCCTTTGGACCACACTGTTTTTTCTGGGTATGGTCAAGTGGTGAGTACAGGGATAGAAGTAGAAGAAGCCTTAGAGATCAATCCAATTTTTCCAACTCACTCAATTTACAGAAGGGAAAGTGAGGCCTAGAGAAGTCATTAGCTCAGTATCAGGACTAGTGTGAAGGTCATCTGCGTAGAGCTCTTTCCACTATGAAGCTCTAACTCCATAGCATTGTGTTCTGTTTAACAAAGGTAACAGAATGCCTATGAAGCAAAGGAATGCTGGTTTTTTCAACCCAAGCAGAGAAAAAAAGATGCAAGACTCCTTCAGTTCTTCAGTAGTCTTAGAAAAACATTCTAGAATACTGCTTCACACTATAAAAAAGAAAAAGACCCTTGCATTAGAATCCTTCAACATTTGAATTCTGCTTCACACTGTTTTGAAGTAAATACTGTGCATTCTGTATCTGGTCCCACATTCCTGTAATGGTAATCACTGAATCCTGAGATCCTTCCAAAGCCTTATCAATTTTGATTGATGCTCCAGATTCATAACACATTTGTTTGATTTGCCGACCATTCTTGCCAAAAACAGATCCAGGCAAATCTTTGGGAAGAGTTACTTGCATAATAATGGGACCACCAAGATCACTGTGTGAGCCACAGCCCTCTAAATAGGAATAATCATATCCAGAACCATCCTGTGCTTCCTAAGCCATCTGCTGTTTGGAAGGACTCCCTGTTTCTATTGCAGAGTCCTAAGTCTCATAAGAACTAACCCATCATGCCATCATAACAGCCACTGGGGCTCCCTCTTAAATGGTGGTGGTGGAAGAAAAGGAAGATTTCATTTTTTGCTACCACCACAACATCAAGGAGGAGGTGGTGGGGTTCTCCACAAAGGCTCATGTCATCATACTCTCTTCTGGAGGGGGGCATAGGACATGCATCATGAGCTGATGACATTCTATCAAAGCTTCCCCTTTCCCCATGTGGGAAATCCTACAGAGCATCCTCAACACATATTGTTATGGAACCACCACAGTCATATGTTTCAGCATAGAAACTGGGACCATAGGGTTGTGCACATCAAGTATCATCTTTCTGCACTCTGCAACCCTATCAGGCTTTCCACCAATAATAACAATGCTATTGGTGGAATGAGGATGACATTCATGGAAAAGCTTCATAGTTGTCTGGGTGTTCTTTCAAAGTCCTTTGACTTTAGCACCTTTGATAGCACCCAATAACTCTTGCCAGTCTCTGGTGAAACAACAGCCTTAAGTTACAGTCAAAATGACTTCCTTTAAAGTGTTGGTAATCTAAGCATTCCACAACATCAGATATGAGCAGGAGCTGGCTGGCTGCAGGCAACTCCAGGCCCTTTTCCAAGGTAGGAATGATTTTCCTCAGAATTTCCTCTAACTGTTTTGATACTTGCACTGATACTCAACATGTGCTCAAGGCTGTTGTTGCCTGGGACTGAAACATTGGTGACTGTAATCTGTACAAAGTGCTTTAATATTCTGGCCTCCTTTCCCAATCACTGCTCCAGTCCTCTTGCTCTGAAGTAAAAAGTGCATCTCCACCATTTCGTCAGTGTTTCTAGATATTTTAAAGGTCTGCTTCTCCTCCGTATCTTTGGCAGGGTGCTTACCAATTTCAGCACTGATTTTAGTATTGGAGAAGGTTTCTGCCACCTGCTCCCTCTCCATTTTCTCAGATTAAATGGAAGAACAGTCAGTACCATATATCCTCACAGGGCAGAAGTGAAGTGTTCTGGGTGGAATCAACAACTGACACTAGTACTACAGTGGCATTTAGGGTTACTCTGCCCCTCGCTGCCCCACTTAGTCTCAGCTAGACAGAGAATCAATGAAGGCTCCCACTCTCTCTTACTAAATTCTAAATGACTGATTCTGCTAAAAGAGTGTGGGAGAAAAAGTTACTCCAAAGGCATAATGGCTTGAGAATTCTAAATGGTTGAAAAGTTAAGTGATTATTGTAAAACAGTATTCAGAGGCTCATGGAGTCAGGATGGCAAGGGGCCTTAGAGAACAAGCCCAACTGCTTCATTTTACATAGGAGGAAATCAAGGCACAAAGGGATTCAGTGACTTACCCAGGGTCATACAACTAGTAAGTACTGAGGTGGGATTTGAACTCCAGTCTTCCAGACTCTAAGTACAATGTCCTATCTATTACACCAGACTACTTTTCCAATTGACCAAGGCAATGTCATGTGGGAGCATGCCTGCAACATACTGTTGATGGTAAGAATAATAGATACTTCATGTTACATAGGGAGAGGTGGGGTGGCATAGGAGAACATGTTTTAGCCCTAGAATCATGGGAGAAGTGACTTCAAATTTTCCTCTTGGGGATACATGTGACCATAGGCTATATATTTCTGTAATCCCTTCTTCACAGAGGCATTGTGAGGATCCAGTACACTTACGTATTTTGAGCATTTCACAGACTTTAAAGAGTTACATTAATGGAAGTTACAGCCAATGCTTCATACGTTTTACATCCATGATCTCATTTTATCCTTAGCACAGATCGGGCGCCACATAATCAGGATGAAGCTATATTACTTTTAATACTGAATAGGTGACTTATTGAGTATAGGTCATGGCCCCATTTTACAGATGAAGACACTGAAGCACCGAGAGGTTAAGTGAATTTCCTAATATCCAGCTAGTTAGTGACAAAGCCTGAACTTGGAACCAGAGATGACTTCTAACCCTCTGCCCTTTTAATTAAATCATGATTCCTTACCATACTGCTCACATGGTGTCATGCTCTAATTGATGCGTGCTGGGTGAGGAAGATTTATGTCTCTCTGTACTCCTACCCTTTATTCTCCTATTTGGCCCCCTATGAAAAGTCTGACAAAGTAGCACCGCAGAGTTTCTATGGAATTGTTCAATGTTGACTGACAAAAATGTCTCTTATAAATGACTCTTTCTATGGTATCCCATCCTAGACATGCCCTATGGGATATGGGGGAAATGACAGCAAAATGAGGTTTTTCTTACTAAGTGTTTTGAAAGAAAAACTTCCACATTTTACAGATTTGGGAAGAATGAATGGGTTTTAGATACCATGTAAGTGGCTCAGAGTGTAGGACATTGATTTGTTTAGCATACTGTCAAAAGGCAGAAGACTGATGGAGGCTTGTGAAGAATTGACAATTATAACTAATGATCAATGCCATCTGGATAGAAAGCCCACCACACGCATGCGCCAGCAGCCCCTGAGAACCTCATATGAATTGGAGCTGGAGCCAAAGGACAGTCCTCAATGATTAGGGGCTGTCAGATAACAAGTGCACCGTTCCCTTATTACCAAGCTAATATTAAGCCACTGGGAGGGGTGGAATGTCTTCTCAGGTCATTGTTGGGCAGTAAGACTAGAACCTAAATGTGTTTTCATAGCATCTAAAAGAAGTCAGAGCACAAAGACAAATGAGCACTGCAAGGCTTCGGCCATGCTCTCATCAAATCTGATGACTGCTCATCTGTCTGAGCACAGTGCTTTTCCCTAAGGACTTCAGGAGATACTAAAATGTTGCTGTCAATTCTATACAATTGGGTTTTTCCCCACAGAGCAAATGACAAAAATGCAGTTCAAGAGTTTATGTGTAAGTAGTGCTCTCCTCTGCATCTGTTTTAATATTCAATTTTAAATTTAAAAAGAAAAAGCAAGACATTGCTGAAAGCAAATAGACGCATAAGGAAATTGAAAAAAAATCTTCACAACTGATGAGGCCCTATGGTAGTAAATGGGAACACAACAAATGTTTCTGTAAGGGTTTCAAAAACATCTATAAAAGGGGAAAATGTATTCTCACGTCTTAAATCCTTCATATCATAAAATACTGAGGCTATCTGTTAGCATTAAATAATAACAATTTAATGCGCTCCTTCAAATTCTGTAGAAAATGGATAGTAATCTATACCTATTCAATTGCAGATGCATAAATGAGCACTGATTTCTCTGTTTGAAATCAATTACATGAATATCTAACCTTCATTTTCCTCAGCTATACACATGTGGCTCATCTCTCTACCCACAGGAATTGAACCTCTTCTCTATGAGAGACTGAAACTGATGAAAGAGGGAAGTTAACCATTCCTCTGGTAATGTGACTGGGCCAAATCGCATTTGAACAGGGTACTGAGGTTTAGCTGTTTATTTAGGACCCACCAAAGCATGAGAACATAATAAATGCTCTCCTCCAACATTCTTATAATTAGTGGAGGTCAAAACTCTGGGATAGGAGCATCAAGGATATTTTTTGTGGAAGAGTCTCATTGCTTTTCCTGGAGGCCTCCCAACACTGTCAGATTCCCTTCTTTCCTCCTTGATCCATCACCCATGAATGCACCTAATGCCTCCTTCAACCTACCACCAGCCTAGGCTACTTTAACAATGAGGAGCAGGGACCTCCTTGCCATGTAAATTGCCAGCCCAAGGGACACTCAGGTATGAGAATCAGAAGACCTGATGCTCACTAGCTATGTGACCTTAGGTAAAGCACTTCGCCTTTTGGAGTCTCAGTTTTTCCATCAATAAAATGAGGCTAATGATATTTGTAAAACCCACTTCCTAGGTTTTGAGATAAATACTTTGAAAAAGTATTTTTTCCAAAAGGTTAAAAAGATGTGTAGTATTATTATTAGTCATAAAACTCTATTACAAGTTTCAAGTAGGAGGGAGGAGCCAAGATGGCTGCGTAGAAGCAGCAAAGCACCACAGCTCCCACACAAACAGGCTAAAAAACTCATAAAATGGGACTCTAAACAGATTTTCAAGCTCCAAAACTCTCCAAAAGACAGAAAGCACATCTGTTGCTACAGGCAGAGCAGCAGGTGGGGCTCTTCTCAGCAGTCTGGGAGCCAGGGCTGAAACCAGATGGCTCAAGCCCTGGGGCATCAGGCGGGGAGCCGCATCTATAGGAGAGCAGATCACCTGCACTGGAGGCACAGTTACCACATTTATCAGGCTAGAAGCCAAGAAAGCTAAGAGAAAGGTCAGTGGATTTTGCTAACAGGGGAGGAGAAGAGCGGGTCCGGCCAAACTGCTGCCAGGGCAAGGAAGCAGTGGGAGGCAGCAGCAAGAACAGAGCAGCAGCGGCTTCCACTGGGCTACTTTGGAGCCCTCGGCCTGCAGATAGCAGGGGGGCTGACGCGATCCATCCGGGCCAAGGGCTCTTGCGTTGAGCGGCCTGGATCTGGATCGTGGTCTTGAGTGGTGGTCCTGGGGTGCGCTTTCAGTGAGCCAAAGCTGGGGTGGGGGGGCTGCAGCATCCCACTAATAGCTCCAGCAGCTGTGAGGGCCCCAGCGATTTGGGACAGAGCTTTCCCCCTCCAGGAAGCAGAG
>JAQQSW010014288.1:0-12139 GCA_028646575.1 Pseudocheirus occidentalis | reverse complement strand
AAAAAAAAAAAGAAAAAAAAAGAAAGTGAAGTGGGAAGGGGATGGTATATGAATGTTGGGAAGGCAAATAGCAAAATGACCTAGGACTTAGAGGTAGGGAACTAGCCCTTTGACTGAATCCAAACTTCACAGAATAAATTCCCTTAATAAAAGGATTTGTTCTGTAAAACTTGGACTCAGTCAAAATACCATACCCAAAGACCTAGAAGGTCACATATAACCTCTAGGCTACAGGTTTCCCACCCCTGGTCTCAGTGGTTGGTGTCTGGAATATGAAATGCATTCTCATCTGTGGTGGGCTAGATGTAGTAGACTTACATGAGTTTTCACAAAACAAGGCAGGTTAGTCCAAGGACAGGAGTTCCAAAGCCAAATATTATTGGGAGTGTAGTGGGGGGAAGGGGAGGCTGGTGAAGATTGTGTATGTGTGGGATAAGTGAGGTTGATGGCAAAATGGACTAGTGGGATGATTGCATGGGTTTTTGACAAGGCTATTTGTGAAATCAAGGGAATGTTATAGATATTATTTACCTATTTTTTAGGAGAGCATTTGATAAATTCTTTTATGTTTTTCTTATGAAGTGATTTAATTATAAGGAGAAAGAACATTCGTTAAGAGGGACATAAAAATCAGAGATGATAATTGTACGAAATTCTTTGGTCAGTTTGCTTTGTATTAGATTTTGGGTCAAACAGATTAGGAAGGATATTGATAAAATGACTAGATAGATGAAGGGTTTCTAAGTCATGTTGTGTAAGGAATAGCTGAAAAAACGAGGTATCTTTAGATAAGAGAAGAGAAGAGATGATTTAGGGAGGTTATGATAGGTGGCTTCAAAGATTTGAATGATTCTCACATGGGAGACGAATTAGACTTACTCTGCCTGTTTCCAGGACTTAGAACTAAGAAATGTTGACTTAGGTTCAGTGCAAGAATAGGCTGACTTTCTAACAATTAGTGCAGTCCAAAAATGGAATAGGTTGCACTTACAGATTAATTATTTTTTTCAGTTCCACCAGTATCCCTGACCATAATGCTCCTTTTCTTGACTCCTTGTTGTCCATAACATAGGTCACTGGAGTCACAAACATCAGCCTCAAAGCACAACAGCCTACCCCTTCATCCTTGCAATAAAGCTAAATGAGGTCCATTGAAAGAACCAAAAGAGAGACCATTCATTATATTAGATCCCATCCTTTTCATCAGTTTTGCTGAAGGGATATTCTGCATCTCTTATAATGACTCACTCAGGGCCTGAGTGTGTATTCAAACAGTCTTTTTAATTAAAATATATTCAAGAACCCTTGGATACAAGCAGTTCTTTAGGAATTAAAAGCAATCGATAAAGAGGTCCCCTTGGGTCTCAGAATCCCCCCAACGATCTTAAAATCTGCTTTTCTACTCTTCTTGGCCCCAGGGTCCACAGCTAGGGCCCAGATCAAACTACCTGAAAGCCAGTTTAACCCATATTGCCCCAGGTCTCACAACTTTTTTGCTCAGTAGTCCTAATTCTATGGGACTATGTGTCTGTGTGGGGTTGTTAACTCACACTTCTAATCTATTCCCATATAAAATGATCGTTCCAGTGTTTTCATTTTAGAGTGAGGAAACTGAGACCAATGACTTGCCCAGTAAATTCCAAAGTAGAGTTTAAAATGCTAGGCTTTTGTCTTCAAAGACAGAACTATCTGTGGTTAGTCAAATATTTGAAGGCCACTGTCACATTACCTATGTTCTTCTTTGGCAGACAGCTCCAGTTGATACACACTGTGGTAGAAGCTAAGACCTAGAAGGGACCTAAGAAGCCACTAATGTGGAAGAAAGGGAAGGGGAAGGGAGCAGCATTTATTAAGTGCCTGATGTGTGCCAGGCACTATGCTAAGCACTTGACAAAAAATGATCTCATAAGATCTTTACATCAACACTGGGAAGAAGGTGCTAGTTTTAACACTTGAGGAAACTGAGGCTGAAAGAAGGTTAAGTGACTTGTCCAGGGTCACGTAGCTAGTAAATATCTGAGACCAGTTTGAACTCAGATCTTCCTAACAAATTGGAGTCTAACTTTCCGCCCAGGTAACCCATTCCACTTTTAGATAGTTCTAATTGGGGAGAGAGGGATTTTTTAAAATAGAAGTCTAAATCTGCTTCTCTGCATTTTCCATGTGCTGTTCCTTAGTTTTGCCCAATGGGATTAAGCAGAACAAGACTAGTTCCTTTTCCACTTGACAACTCTTTAACCTGAAAATGTCTGTCCTGTTCCCTTCTACAATTTTTTTTTCTTCTGCCTGAACATCATTAATTCCTTCCATTAATTTTCATGTGACATGTTCTCCAGCCTTCTTACCATAACAGTTTCTCTTTTATGGACATATTTCAACTATTAATGTCCTTCCTAAAATGTAATCCATAAAACTGAAAATAGGACTCTGGGTGTGGCACAATCATGCAGCATTTCCAATATAATTATTATCTCAAACCTTCTCTTTTTGAAACTTGGAATAGCAGTAATTTTTTTCCTTCAATATCATACTTTTTACTTACATAAAACAAGAGTTAACAAGTTTTTAATACTTATATAACATTCCCAGATCACAACTTTACAGTGATGTGACTCTGCAGATGTTACAGTGTAAAGAACAAATAGCTTTAGACGCCCAGCTCCAAATGTTGGAGTTGGAGTCAGAGAACTTCTGTTTGAATCTTGTTTCTCCTATTTGCTATCTGGTTGATCTAAAGCCAGTCACTTAACTTCTGGGTTCCTCAATTTTGACTTGATGATCTCTGCGGTCGCTTCTTATTCCAGATCTATGGTCCTTTGGGTTTTTTTTTATTAGGAACTAACTATTTTCTATGACTTCATCTAAGTCATTGTCAAAACATTTAACAAAACAGTAACAAAGACAGATATTTGAAGCACTTCACTAGAGACCTCTACTCAAGGTGACAATGTCCCTTTTAAAGACTACTTTTTGAATTTGGTCATTCAGTGAGTTCCATGTCCACCTAATGCAAATCTTACCTACAAGTATTATACAAGATACTTAGTCAGCTCCTTTGCTGAAAGATAAATATATTATTTTCACATTTCCTTCATACATCCCTCTTGATGCTAGTACCTTCCCTCTGTTGATTATCTCCAATTTATAATTCTCTCCCTCCTTCCCTCCCTCTCTCTCTCCCTCTCTCCCTCTCCTCCCTCCCTTTCTCTCTCTCTCCCTCTCTCCCTCTCCTCCCTCCCTCCCTCTCTCTCTCTCTCTCTCTCTTACTCTTTCTCCCTCTCCTCTCTCTCTCTCCCTCTCCCTCCCTTCCTCCCTCCGTACCTCCCTCTCCCTCTCCTCCATCCATCCATCTATCCATCTCTCTCTGTCTTTTTTGTACATAGTCGTTTGTGTGTTTTCCCTCTCATTAAGTTGTACAGTCATTCAGGAGCCAGGACTATCTTCTGCCTTTCTTTGTATCTCCAGTATTTAGCATAATGCCTGGCACATAGTAGATGCTTAATATGTACTAATTGACTGACTAACTGGTATGTCAGTATGGCATGAACTCTGATTATATATAGTAACTAAGGATTTCCTTTTCTAAGTGCTCACAAAACATCCCCTTACTAATGTATTCTACTATTTTTCTAGAAGTTAAACTTACTGCTCAGTAGTTCACAAATGGTACCCTCTTCTATTTTGCAAAAATTGGAATAGTATTTTCCTTTGTTTTTATTCTCTAAGATCTTTCAAAAATTACCAATAACACCTTAGGAACTTACAATCTTACCCTTTTAAAAGCACAGTTTACAAATGACATAGTTTTGATCACATCTTTATCATACATTTCAATAAGCTGTCATTTTGTACCCATAGCTTCATAGAATATCTTTATAACATAATTCTATATGTTTAGAAGACAAGGCAAAGCAGCTGGAGGGGGAAAAAATGATACTTGTGGAGTCCTGGTGATTAAAAAAGAAGCTGAAAGTATAGATTCCAGACCTCTCAGGGATACTTTATTCATCTTTCTAGACCTCACTCAAGGCTACTTTCAGCACTGTCTGACGGTCAGTTAGTAATCTGCTTAGCTAATTAAACATGTAAAGCTGTAATTATTTTATCTTTTTTAAGGTATTGATAAAAATTTACAAAATCATACTCATCCTATTGAACTTATAGTGTAGAGAAACTTTTCATATCTAGGTCATTTTTAAGCTAAAAAAAATATTAGCAGTTTAGTTGTGTCCAACCCTACATGACCCCATAGACTTCGTCCATGGGGTTTTCTTGACAAAGATACTAGAGTGGTTTGCTGTTTCTTTCTCTTTTGTGTCTCCATTTTACATGAGGAACTGAAGCAAATAGGGGTAAAATGACTTGCACTGGGTAAGTTAGCTAGTGTCTGAGGCCATATTTTAACCCAGATCTTCCTAACTCTAGGCCCAATGCTTTATCCATGATACTACCTAGCTATCCAGTACTAATCAGTAAGAACTTAGATTTAGAAAAACCATCACAAAATAACTCTCTAAAAACTATTCATATTTCAAGTTTCCTCTTAATTTACTAGCATAAATTTTTTGTTTGTAAAGTGAAAAAGTGAGTAGCAAGGTATAAAACTGTTTTTAGAATTAAACTCAGTCTGTTTTGTACAAAACAGAAACAAAAAATGTGGAAATTTGCTTTGAAATGCATTTAGAATTGATGCTTAGAATCTTGTATTACTTGTAGTGGTAGTTAACTATTCTAAAGGTACAATAACAGATCATTGTTCATATTGGTGTATTAAATTGAAACTCCCTGATTGTATTTTTTCATTTTACACATTGTCAGAACCTTGGACCCTAATCTCTTTCTTTGATTGACAGTAGCGGCCAGGGAAAGAACACTTGTATTGTTTGTGATAGTGGCATCTGTTCAACTTGATTCATTTGAGGGTATTTGCATATTCTTAAGTATTTCTTCTGAGAGGGCCTAAATCCTTCTCAAGTGTTTGATGCATTTTTGAAATTCATTCATAAGGTATCTACATGCACTAATAGTTCTGTATTATATTGCTATGCATAATCTTGACAGATAAGGCTAGTTTCTTTAAACAAGGTATTCTTTGGGGATGACACATTACATTCTGACTTATTCTGCTGGGCAGAAATGTCAAGTACTTTGGAAAAGGATGCTTGAATATTTTGATTAAATTAGAATTTCTCATTTGAGACAAGTTTGTCAACCACAATAAGTGTACAAAATTTATTAAATATAATTCAGAAGTGTTTATCAGATTTTTTTACATCTTGAAATACGAATCTAAGTAGTTCTTTACATTTTTTGTTAAAGTCTAAGATACAGTATATTGTCTATAGATTGTTTTGTTAAAAACTTGCCATGACACCACAATAAAGTAAATATGGATGCTGATTTTTTTTTCCTCCTCATTTTTATTATTTTCATTGGAAGCTTTTGAAAGCTAAATCAAAATGCTACCATTTTTATTTCAAAGCTTACCTGTTGATAACTTTTCAGAAACAAACAATAGGGTTATATCTAGTCTAATCATTACCTTTTCCTTTTCCTCTCCTCTTAGGCTTTTCTTTTCCAGCCTCACTCTTGATCCTTCATACTCTTCGCGTTGGGATCTTTGCTGTCTACAGTTCTATACTTGTTACATTTGGAGATCAGAATTGCACTTATGGCTAGAACTCAGTCAGAAATGGAGCCCTAGATGCAGCAATAACTTAGCCAATACCTTCTTTAAGTTACTACTTTATAGGACTTTGCTGAGAGAACAGTGTTTCTAACTTCTGCTTGGTTTAAGATACAGTTTGTCAAAAATTGTTCTTTTTAACTACTAATTACATGAGATCAAATTGCATTACTTGTGTTTACCTTTCAGGAATCTCCATCAGGACGTAGAAAAGCACTTGCTACTAGCAGCATCAATATGAAACAGTATGCAAGTCCTATGCCTACACAGACAGATGTCAAGTTAAAATTCAAGCCATTGTCTAAAAAAGTTGTATCTGCCACTCTCCAGTTCTCATTATCTTGCATTTTTCTTCGTGAAGGAAAAGCCACGTAAGTTATTTTTCCCTCAAATACCTTGCTTTAAATTTTCTTTCAAAGGAAGGACTGGGTAGAAGACTGTTCTACATTATCAGTAGCTGAGAACATCTTGTACCATACTGTTCATTCTCATCCTACTTTAAGAATCTGAATGAAATGAACTTTTTGTCATAATTATACTCACATTTCAGAAAATGAGCAATAATACAAAAGTGAATATTAAGTAGCATCACTTAAGTAGAATTTTTAAATTCACATTGTAAGATACCATTTGTATTCTTTTGCCTTCAGGATCAAGTAGTCAATCATTTTGTGATTCTGAAATATAGACTCTTTAAGTTTGATTAGCTATTTGAATCATCTCATAGCCTCCCTTCTACAAGAGGCCAGTCCCAGCTCTCTTAGCTGCTAGTGCCATCCCCACCTTGCATCTCTTTTGTATGCACCTAGTTATTTACATACTGTCTTCCCCATTTAAATGTACATTTCTTGAAGACGGTGAATTGTTTTTTGCCTTTATAACCCTACCATTTAGCAAAGTACCCAGCATAGAATAAATGCTTAACAAATTCTAGTTTTTTGTCTGATATGAAAAAGCCTTATGTAAAAAAAGCTTATGGATAAAAAGGATGGATGCATAAGAGAGGAACTTTTAATGGTTTCTTGCTCTTTAACTCAATTTTCCTAGAATTTTATAATTAGTCAACAAGCATTTATTAAGTGTTCCAGACACCATGCTGAATGCTAGGAATACATTAATAGGAGATAGAAGCCACAGAAATGATTTGATCAATGCATAGTAAATAAAGAAATTGTTCAATATCATAACTATCCTAAAGCATTAATTAAGCAACTAATTGTATGTGGTTCTACAACATTGTAGAATTTTATAGAACTGGTCCCTCCTACGAGATTAAAATTTAAGACAGGGAAAGTAATATGAACACACACACCTAGAACACATAGATGACAGAAAAAGAACATTGAAGATAGTTATATCATATGTGTAGGATAACAGTATATGATTTTTTAGGATTTCCCCATAAGGTTAATTATATAACTGGGGTGAGAGTACAAGGAGAATAAGAATGAATGAAATGTCTAACTGTACTTGAAAAAGCAAGAAGAAAAATACTGCTATCTTTCAAAGTAGATTCATATGTATTAGGTACAGTGGAAATGAGAATAGTTACTGTTTATATTACTACCTAGACCTGAATTTCAAATTTGGTACATTTTAATATTTGGTACCAATTACATAGCAATAAATGATTCAATTAAAAAGGATAAATGAAGATAATTGACAGAAGTGATCTTAGTGTTAAAATTAAATCTTAGTCTTATATATTAAAATGCAGCTTATTATTGAATCAGAAATTATTGGGGAGAAGCCTTCAAAAGTATCATATATGAACTTTGTATTCTCTTTATTGACTGTTGAACTGAAGATAAAGTAGAACTGAGAAATAGTGATAATGCTATAGTATTTGATGTTCATAGGAAAATGACTTTCTACTTAAAACATATTGCCAATACAATAATGACAAAAACAGTTGATATAAAACTTTTGTTATTCTCCAGAGAAACACTTTTGCTTACTCTTAACTGCATTGTAATTTCTCCTAAATAAAATTACTTCTGAAAGATAGAGTCAAATATTCTGTTGTTTTTGGACTTTGGATTTTTCTATAATGCCTTTTTGCTCCAAGAGCTACGCCATTAGGAAGTCTGGTTATCCTGCAAAATTAAATCAGCCTTAGTACTTATATCTCATCAGTATCCCCTGCCCCCTTATTGGATCATCTGACAGGAGGGCAGAGTCATGAACTCCAAAACTACCATGTAAGGTGGTAGCCTAACACATCTTTCTTCTTATTTTCCATCAACTGCACTGCTTTTGGACTTCTTTGGACTTCTCCATCATTCTCTTTGTGCCACATACTATTTAGTTTCCTTGTATATGTTTGAGGACAGGGTTTGTCTTTGTATCCTCAGTATTTAACACGGGGCTTGGAGCATAGTTGGTGTTTAATAAATAGCTACTGTCAGACAAACCAAAACATTTTGTTAATAGCTTGATGTGCACGGATGACATTAAGCTATATGGCTGTAACGCCATGCACAAGCAGCTTCCCAAAAGAATGCTACTGTGAACAGCTTTTAAGGTTCTGATTATACAGTATAGTGAAGACTCCATTTATTCCATTACAAATCAAGGCAACATTACATTACAACATTGCATTTTATCACAGAAAATCACAATATAGTGTTCACAACAGCTTAACTTTAGAATGGCCTCAGTATTTAGAACAAAGAGCAAAAGAATAATCATCTGGTTTCCCTAAGGAGGAAACCCTCCTTACTTAATCATTCAGCCATTTCACAATACAATAATCAATCTTCCACTAATGGGGCAATTATAGATTAACTTAATCAGTCAGTTATCTAGCAATCAGTCACTAAGTATCATTAATCACTAAATGCAATCATTAGAAAATTACACAAACCCTCCACCCCTTGGTGTCTAGTAAACTTCAGTTTCATTGGGCATTCTACATCCAAGGAGAGGCCTTTTCTTCATCTTGACTCAGGGTGGTCTCTCAGATTCCCTGGATCTCCTTCCATGGTCCCAGCTCCTACCTGAATCCACCAGTCACCTGGGTTCAGAAGCAGACAGCTGCCAGATCCTTGTCCAGTCCTCTGGGCAGTTCCTGGTACACATTGAAGTTCACAGGGTCCAGCACATCTCAAATCTGCAAAGCAGCAGGATAGGATAAGATCCATAATTATTGTCTCAGAATTTCCATAGTTGTATATGGAATATTACCAGTGCACTTTACCAGCCTCATCCTGGATAAAACTCCATCTCACCTTTCCTAACAGAAGGCATGACATATCTGTTACTGAGAAATGAAAATAACAGTGACTTCTCCAAATTATAGGACAGTTGCTTGTTTACATACTTTATGTATGTAAAACACTGTTGCTGGGAAGTCAAGGATCAACTAAGCCATAAACAAACAAAAAATCTTATTCTGGTCATGCTTCCTCAGTCTTCCATCAGTTCATCTGGCCCTAGGACTCAGAAGAAATCTCAGCCTTCCAGGCAGCCCTCTTGGCCTTCCAAGCAGCAGCAGCCGCGTCAGCCTTCCAGGCAACTTAAGCCTCCACCAGATTCTGGTCTCATAGAAAACTCCAACTCATTTCTCAATCCAGCAGCCCAGCTCCCAGACGCTGGGACAGTTCTGTTCCCTCTTCCAGGAGCCACCAGGAAGAAAATTCTTGATTCTTTCTCTCTGTCTCTGGAACTCCTCTTATGTGTACACACACACACACACACACACACACACAGGCTTCCTGTCTCAGCCAACCCATTCCTGTTATGTCAGCAACAGGAGACAGAGTTCACACCTTCTCTTTCTTTCAAGAGGTACTTAGCCCTAAGTTACTAAGGGCTAAGTATCTGCTGAATTAATTGCCCTTACAATGGCTCCACCAAAATCCTATTAAATAGCTCCCTTACTTTGCTTTGTCTTTCTATAATGATATAAAAATTTAATTTCGTCTTTAGTGTAAAAGTCTTAATATATTGAAAAACAGAGATTTAAGACTTCAAGATTGAATGTGGAGAACATGTTAAACCAGTTGATGAAGCAATGCTTAGAAATACTTTGGTGCTCTTCAGGAAAGACATATCAAGTATAAAGATATTAAAGAGAAGTTGTGGTCTAATATGTCAAGAGACTTATTATCCTGGAATCAAAGCTGAATTAGAAGAATACATTTAAAACAGTTAACACCCATGAAATACCAATTCTGATGTTCTCTTTCAGAGATGTAAAATTGACCTTAACAATTTTGGAAAGTATCCAAATAAAAGTCCATGCACCTTTGTTGTTGTTCTTGTTAACCATAAATAGCATTTACATAGTGCTTTGAGATTTCCAAACTGCTTAATGTATGTTACCTCACTTGATTTTTCTTCATAGATGTGTAGGTGTTTTTCGTAGATGTTCCTATACCAAATTTTTATTATCTCTAAGTTATGTGGAAAAACTTAAAAAATATAGAAATCCAGGAGAGGTGACCAAAAGCATGTAGAAACAGGATGAGGAGCCTGTCAGTCAAATCATCTATCATCCCTCTTTTGTTTGCTCTGGAGCTATAATGAAGATGTTCTTAGTTAATCTCTAGATTAAGAATTAATATATGTCCTTACGCTATTATTTTACTTTACCCCACTGTGCAATAGTCTTCAGAAGACGATATGTGAAAGAGTAATAGGAGCATAATCTGTCCTAGGTTTGTTTATCTGAACACCATCAAAAAAAAATAAGAACAGTGTAATAATTATACCTGACACGTATAACACTTTGAGCTTTGCAAAATTCTTTACATACGTTGTCTTACTGGATTCTCATTACTATGCAGCAAGGTACGTACTTATTATTTTGCCCTTAATTTGTAGAAGAAACTAATGCCCAGAGAGGATCCTACCACATGTAAGTGTATGAGGTAGATTGATTTCAGTTTTTTCTATCATGAGGGCCAGTATTCTTTTAATTATGCAGTGCCTCTAGAAGTATATGCTATTCTTTTTATGGTTTTAACTATGAAAAGAAGGAGATATTTAGGACATTTGCTTGAAAGAATGGCATGATAAAGAGAAAGATTTGTTTTTGGTAGATAGCTGACAACTGAGCATACATGAAGATGCCAGGGAATAATCAGCAAATTAATGCTTATTTATTGAGGTAGGAGTATAAAGGAGGAAAGGATGGGTAAAAATAGGAAAGTTCCCATTTACTCTGACCCTTATGATCAAAACCTTAAAGCTAACTTTGATTATTCCCTCTCCTACACCTCCCACATCCAATCAGTAGCCTGAGTCCTATAAATTCTACTTCTACAGTATTTCTTAATAAATGTCCTTTTTATTCCTACTGTCCCCACTGCATTTCAAGCCTTCACTTCTATTAGTAGTTCATTAGCCTTCTAACGAGTCTTTCATATGCTTTTTTCATTTACAGTAATTTCTTTTTACCTACCAAACAGAATGCAGATTTTATTGCCTTGCATTTAAGGCCTTGTATAATCTGGTATAACTCTGCCTTTACAATCTTACTGTTTTCATTCACAAATTTTGTGTTCCAGCAAAACTGGACTATTCTTTGCCCTTAATACTGACCTTATATTTTGCTATTTCTGTGGCTTTGCTTATTCTATTTCCTATACCTGAACTGTCTTCCCTTCTACTCTTTTCACACATAAAATTCTTAACCTTTCATATAGCTCAGAACCAGAAGGGTCCTTAAACATCACTTAGCACAACCACCTATTATTTTATAAATGAAGAAACTGAAATTTAACTCATACCCCTAATAATGCCTTTGCCTGATCTCCAGATTACTAACTGTCCTACCCAATATACCTCATATACCATTTTGTAATTTTCTCACTCACTTATCCCTTCATAACTATACCATATATTAGTTAACTGCATTTGTGTTTTATGTCATCACTAGACTGTGACCTCCATGAAGTGCTCTTTGTATCTTTATAAATTTGTATCTTCTTCCCCCAATATCTCCTACTTCCCATGCCCCATACCTGAAATAGTATTTAGCAAATGGTCATATTTACTAAACGTTTCCTGAAATAAATAATCTTTACAGCACTTTAAACATGATTTAAAAAAAAATTAGTGATTAGTATTTAATTTATTCATAAGTATTTAGTTCTCCTAATTATTCTTTTTAAATTCATAGAATAAGTGATTTTTTTAAAATCTCCTAATAACTATAGTTGACAAAATAGTTCTTTACGGTCAGTAAAATACTTTACAAATTTTATTGAACCTTACACTTATAATGACCTTGGCAGGAGGCTGCTATTAATCAACTCCATTTTCTCCATAAGAAGAAACTGAGGTAGACAGAGATTAAGTGACTTACCCAGGATCACACATCTGGTAATGAGGCCAGATAATCTATCATATTTTGAAATTTTATTTCATTTCAATATTTAATCTTAATCAGAATTACAAGATGCTCCAGGATTTTGTGAACAAATTCTTGTTTTGTTTTTAAAATTA
>JAQQSW010014287.1:0-12139 GCA_028646575.1 Pseudocheirus occidentalis | reverse complement strand
TGTTGACTCTCTTTTCATGATTTTCTCGCATCATTCTAATTTCTCTTCCCAATTTTTCCTCCACTTCTCTTATTTGGTTTTCAAAGTCCTTTTTCAGTTGATGTATAACTTCTAGGCATTCTTCAATTGTCTTGGAAGCATTTGGTGTGGGAGTTCTGAGTTCTGGGCTCTCTTCCTCCCGTTCCATGCTTTGACCCTTTTTATCCATTAAAAAAGTATTCTAGAGTTTTACTGGTGTTTTTATTTTGCTTCCTCTTCCTCATGTTGGCCGACCAATTAATTGGTTGTTTGGGTTTGTTTTTTTGGTATGTGAAACTCCGCTTCCAAGGGGGAAGCTCTGGTGCCCACTTGGCTCAGCTCAGCCAGGCTACTTTCTATTGCCTGGGCCTGGCCGCGGTCTCGACTTCAGGCTGTTCCAGCCTCCGTTCTCGGCTGCCGAGATGAGCCCCTGCTGCCGAGCTGCCTTCAGCGAGAGATGTGTTCTCTGTATTTTTGTGTCAATCTGAGAGTCCTAGACTTTATCTGGGGTCATAATTTTCTGGGTGATTAGGGTGGCGGTGTGGGAGCTGCGGGACCTTGCTGCTTCTACGCCACCATCTTTGCTCCCAACTGTACCTTCTTAAAGTCCTTTCAAGCTCTGGTAGTTTCTACTAAACAGGAAAAGTTTTTAGTATGGACCTTAAAATAAGCTCAATCTGCTACCTTAGTTAGGATTACCCTGCATAAAGTACAAAGAGGTGAGACATCAGGAGGTTGGCCACTTAGAAATAAAATTTGACCATGGTGACTCATGGGAAAAATTAAGCAATACATTTAGAAGAGTGCTTTAAAATCATGTGAAATAAATGCCATCTCTTGGTATTTCATACAGTAAGGCTGATATTCTGCCTGGTACATTCTGTTTCTAACATGGTAGCAAGGTAGCTTTGCTTAGTGAAACCTGGGATTTGCCAGAATTTGCTTGCTTCAGATTCTTCCATCAGCATGGAGATGATATTGAATTCTTAAAGATTCTGTCAACTGAATCGCACACTGACTTTGTCTACTATTTGTGGATAAATCTGGTGACACTGATCATGAGATTATCCATTAGGTAATTAATCCTTTGGGTGTGATGACCTAGGAAACAGATGAACATGTGCTGTGTGTGGAGTTCATAGGATTTAGGGAGATAAGGGACCTTTAACCACACTATCTAACTTATGATGTACAATGTGGTCCGATAAAGTTAATTGGCATTCATTTTTATCTCATCTTTTTACATATTTTGTAGGTATTGTACAAGAAACCAAGACTTGAATAAAAAAAAAGAAAGCACTTAAAGAATCAGGTGACAAAGCACTACCATTGATAGGAAAGTCTGTGAAGGAAAATTATAGTGATTTTTTTTCATTTGAGACTCATTGTTAAAGTCATTGAAATTTCCTTTGAAAATACCTTAGAACAGGGGTGGGAAACCTTTTCATGTTGGAAGGCTGCATTGCTACTTAGCTGTAATCAAATAAGGCTGCATTCAAGAAACTTTGATTAGATATACTCAAAATGTACATTATTTTGTAAAAATCTAAATACTATATACTTAATAATTTCAAAAAATGAGAACTATTTGTTAATTTTTTTGTTGGTTCATTTTTTAGAATCCAAATACTTCCAATATGTATTACAACTGAGCCATTAATCTTGTAGCATCCTCCACACTAATTGTTCCACTTTCAGAGCACTGAGAAATCAGCTGATTCGGCAGTGGTTCAAGTGACAGCCTTTTTGAGAAGTGTACAGGCTCTTCTTTGAAGTTCTAACCTTTTCTTTATTCACAATGTTTATCTTCTTAAGATTTGTGGTGACTGGTTTTGCTTTATTTTTAGCTTTCAAATTCTTGCTGGCAATATGAAATACATTCTTGATCTTCTGCCCTTTCCCTTTGTTCTTCCCCATTGCCTGGTGCTTGTTTGCTGATCATCCAAAAACAAGATAATCTTAATGCTCCACTTTCTAAAATACACTGGGTCTCCAGTGGTTTTCTCAGTCAGTTGAACAAAGTGGCAATTCCCGCAAGTCGTATCTCGGGAGCCCAGACCGAAAAACCCAGCAAGTACACGTGCAGCTCCGCCAGGCGGGAAAGACCACTATTTGTTGATTTTAAAGTTAACTAACATTTTAATGTTGTCTCCGCTTTTTGTTGGAAAGCATTTGAATATTTGGGTGCTGCGTGGAGGTCCACAGTTTTAGTTGATCCTCTAGATGGGTATCAGTCATTGGTGACCTTAAGGGGGTATTGGTCTGGGTTAGGTAGGAGAATGTAGATTTGTAGCAATAAGTGGTTGAAAAGCAATAAAGTATTTTTTGGGCATGGATATTCTGCTTTTTTCTCTTTTTCAACTGAATCTTTCTTCCCATCAAACAGTTATTTTAAAATGTTATCTAGTGAGAGCTCAGTCAATTTTATCTGAAGTTCTTTAGATGCCTTGGTGATATCAACCAGGTGAGGCTGAAATGCTAATTTAAGTGTAATGTCATGATTTTCAAAGTTAGTGAACCTTTCACTGTATTTTCCATTTAATAAGTCTGTAACAGTTGTGTGTTCTTCAGATGATCATCCTGCTCATCAGTGACTTTTGCTAACTGGGGAAAATGTTCATCTGAAATTTCCTTTTGAAGTATTTTGAAAAAAAAACTTTTTTCAAAATACTTGAATTTTTTTTGCCATATATCATAAATAGACTTAATTTTACCTTGCAAAGAAATGTTCCAGTTGTTTTGATTTGGCATGACATCAAATGGAAATGCAGTGTTCCTACAGAAATCATTCAATACTTCACATTGCCGATTCTGTTCTTTGTAACATTTAACTCTTTTCTTGCAGAGATAAAATTGTGGCTAACACCTGTCCCAGTGACAGTTCACTTTAGGATGATAAACACTGAGAACCTCATTGTTCAACTTGAGCGTGTTATGAAACTAACAAAGCCGTGTTACATTTGCACCAGTATAGTTAACAGTACTTATAACTTGTTGCAAAGTGTCACTTTAGTAGCTTTAGCACAGAGATTTTGCTGATGCAGAATAGAATGAAAAGAAATGAGAGCATCTAAATGCTTTTTTTAATTTTTGCAATAAATCTTTCATATTTTCCTGTTTGGAAGGTGCATCATCTGTGCACACACTCACTACATTTGCCAAATTCAGTCCAACTTTACATTTATCTTGAAAAGTTGTTGAAGATACCTATTCCCCATATTCTGTTTGCAAGAGTGCCCAAAACAAGTAACTCTTTGTGACAAAGAAAATCTTCTATTAGGACCCGAATGAAGTGTAAAACCTGTGCCAAAATCAGGGGTGTCAGTTGATTCATCCAAAGTGATTGAATAATACATATTTTTCTTTTGAAGTATTGCATGAGGTTCTGTTAAATTGAAGGCTTATTCATGCTGCTAATTGGCTATGGTTCTCTTTGAAAGAGGTAATTGCTTGTACAGTAGAACCTTGGTTTACAAATTTAATTCCTTCTGATTCTGTTTGTCATGTGATTTGTTCATGTTGCAAAGTGAATTTTCTCATAGGAAATTATGTAAAGTAGTATGATAGGGTACCACATCCTCAAAAATATTCATATAAAAATAATTATTTATAATTTTAAGGAAGTTTTTTGTCCCTAATGCACCTGAAATACAATTGTAATGATTAGTACACAATATAAACTGAAAATAAAACAAATTAACCTGCACTTTACTTTTAAGAAGAGTTGTGGCTGGTGTGGGGGAAATGAGAGGGAGGAGAGAAAGAGGAGGAAGAAGAGAAAGAGGAAAGGTTATTGCTTGGAAAGAGAATCTCCTTCCATGAGAACATGCGGAATTGCAACGCTGGGAATGTTCTCTCTTACGCTTTGACTAAAAGTAAGACTGACACTTATTTTTCATCTTTTAGAATCACTTTCATGTTTTAACTCACTTTTTTTCCTTTACATTTGCTTCTGACTAGGAATCTATCCAATAGCACTTGTTTGTGACATTTTTTCAGAATGTCACAGAAGTGGGACATTGCATTATTAAAAATATTCATGGCTCTCATTTCTACAGCCTTATTTGGGTGATGTTTTTCAACAAAATTTTGCACTTTCCCCCATCTGATAAGCCTCCCTAATCTGACTTCACATGAGGGATCCCTCTGACCTCTCAGCCTCCTCCTCAGATGAGACGTCCTCCCAGACCTCTCCCTATTGTTCGTCATGCAGATCCATCGGTTCATCTGTCGTCAGTTCCTGACTATGTTGTAGATCACAGTCACTACTGTTCACATTTATGCAAAGTACTACTGTATGTACGCAAACACATGTTAACACTTGTAATGTTACTGTTAAGAACGAAAGTTGTAGCCTTCACGAACGGTCAACACTGAATGAGGCCTGTTGGGCCTGTTCCTTTGTTTGACATATGAAAGCAAAATAGCCTTTCCCTAGTTGAGCATCATCCCTTCACAGGCTGTTCAAGTCCAGACATGATGTTCGTACTGCAAATTTTTGTTTCTTCAAGACAAGTTTTGTGAAAAATTTTCCTCTTCCAGCAAAGCGTACGTAAACCAGGTTCCTTGTAAACCAAGGTTCGACGGTGCTTTGAAACATTATTGGGGTCTAAAAATCCTACAACTTCAACAATGCATTCTTTTACAATTTCTTGATTGCTAAATGGCTTCCCTTTTTTCCCCCAAGTATATAAACTACTTTATAAGTTGCTTCAGTGACATTATTTCCAGGTCTTATTGCTGCTTCAAAGAATTGTCTTTGCTTTTGCTTTTTTGTCTTTTAATTTCTTCAATATGAACTTTAGTGCCTCTCCCTCTAATTAAAAATATTTGTGGTCCTTATGAGTGTTATAATGCTGATGAGCATTGAATTTCTTTAATATTGTTATTGCAGGATCACAAAGCAAGGAGATCATCTTATCTTTAGGAGAAACAAGATAATATTGCAATTCCCTATCCTCATTAAAAAATGTTTTCTTCCTTCAGCATTCTTTTGGTCTTCTTTGACATAATGGGCTGTTAAGCAGACAGAATTAAAAAATAGTGTTAAGCTGTGCAGCTATTCACAAACTCCACTTCAGACAGAAACTGTGCATCATTGTCAGATGCTGATAACAGCCTGGCCTACTCAACCCCCATGAACTCTCAGCAGCCAGCGTCCTGTGGTCATGGTGCTAGTCAGTCACGGGAAGTTAGAACTAAACAAGTAGCAGAGCAGCCATCAGTTTAGCCCTTATGGCTTACTGATGGTCTACTTGTGCTGGTCAATCTGGGAGGATTATTTTGTTGAAATTTACTTTATTCTTTGGTATTTTAAATACATAATTTAAAAAATAAAATAAAATACAGAAGATGGACAAAAATGTATTAATTTAAAAAAAAGGATTTATTCTGTAAAATTTGGATTCAGTAAAAAAGACTGCATGTAAGGACCTAGAAGGCCACACGTGGTCTTAAGGACATAGGTTCCCCACCCATGTCTTAGAATAACTTCTGTATTTGAAATATTGGATTTATTGCCCAGTGGCATTTCACAAAGACTGTTGTATTATGCATTTTAAAATAAATATAATAGTCCTAACTATTAAAAGAGATAAAGCCATTTTGAAGTACTTGCATTAATTTCAGTAATTTAATAGCTAAATGGTACCAGTATCTCCCTTAGTGAGAGCTGATTCTTTTCTTTACCTGAAACTTCCAGCAGGTGCTTCCATCTGATGAGGTAATATGGGCTACCCAGATTGCAGCTGAGCATTTGAATTCATAAGAAACGACAGGAAATTTGCCAGGTTGTTGTACAGTAAGTCCTGTTTTCTAAATTTGGTTGCCTTAATACCAAAATGAAGAGGAAAAACTTGCTCCAACACTGACAGTCTTTCACTAGTTCCTCTTTGATTTAAATATAGCAATTAGAATACTGTTTATATTATTTAGAGATTTTTGTGTTTAAGAAGTTAGGAATGATGTTAGAGGAATTAAATAAAGGGAAATACTTAATGCATAACTATTTTAGAAGCTTGCTTCCTAAAAGACCAACGAGCATTTCTGGAAAGTGACCAGCTGTGTCACACCATACACATACAAAAGGGAAGAAGGAGCACCTTCAGCTGTTCTTTGTCTAGGATTTCTTTTGGACCATAACTGTAATTTATAAAGGTATTATAAATTCCTGATGAAGAAACAGTACCAGTGGAGAACTGAGTCAGCTGTGCACCTTGAAGTCTTAAAAGTTGGCTGAGGACTTGAGAGATTAAATGACTTTCCCAAGGTCATACAATTTCTGTGTATTAGAGGCAGAACTTGAATCTAGTTCTTGCTGATTTTGAGCCTGGCTGTCTCTCCACTATCCCACACTACCGCACTCTCTGGGGAAATTTCATTTATTTATCTATTTATTTTGGCTTTTTGGAGGGGAAGGTAGGGCAGTTGGGGTTCAGTGACTTGCCAAGGTCACACAGCTACTAAGTGTTAAGTGCCTGGGGCTGAATTTGAACTCAGGTCCTCCTGACTCCAGGGCCTGTGCTCTATTCACTCTGCCACCCAGCCTCCCCTCTGGGGTAATTTTAAAAATGTATATGTAGTGATTATTCTCTGGTCTCATTTCAGAGTAAAATAGGCTTTATCTTCCTCTCAGTATCCTAGAGAGCTTGAGAGAGGTCATGGGGGGGCTTCTTCAATGCCACTGGCACAGTCCCCAGCAGCACGTCATCTCCCTGCTGTTTATTGCCAGTGATTAACTCCTTGGTTCCATTTTACTTTCGTTGTTGTTCAGCTGTTTTCAGTATGTCTGACTGTGATCCCATGTGGGGTTTCCTTGGCACAGATGCTGGTGTCCGGCTCCTTTTACAGGTGAGACTGAGGGTCTCTTACAGGGTCAAGGGACTCGCCCAGGGTCACACAGCTAGTAAGTGTCTGAGGCTGGATTTGAACTCTGGAAGATGAGTCTTCCTGACTCCAGGCCCAGCGCTCTATCCACTGCACCACCTAGCTGCTCTTCCATTTAGCTAATTAATGTCAGTTAGCTCTTACAAATGGATATTTTGTAGATAGAGCAAGAACAGAAATTTTTAGACAAAGGTCCTCTGACCCTAGTCCAATGTACTTTTCATCATAGCATATATTTCCCTGGGTTTATCAACCTAATACTCACTTCCTACATTACAAAATGATTATATTTTAGTATCAAAAGATCAACAAATTGAATCATAAGCTCAAATATGAGTCCTCTCTGCAATATCTTGAACAAATAGTTATCCAGTCTCTATCTGAATACCTTCAGTGATGAAGTGCTCACTACCTCTTGAGACATCTCATTCCATTTTTGAATGGTCCTAATTATTAGGGAATTCTTCCTTGCCATGAGCTAAAGATCTGTTTCCTATTGGTTTTACTTCTGTACTTGAGCACTGTGTAGAACAAGTCCAGTGCTGCTTCTGTGAGATAACCCTGCAGATTTTTTAAAAAGCTAAAATCATTTAGTATCTCTGGGAGAATTCTCCCCTAAGTCTTTTCCACGTTTATATTGTATCCTGGATTCCTTCAAGTGATTCTTCTTTGACTTAGTTACAAGCCCTCTCACTATCCTGATCCCCCTTATCCAAGCACTAAACTGGCTAATTTCTCATAGTGCCCCGAGCTAACTGTGATATTCAATATATAGCCTGACAAGTATAGAGTACAGTGGAAACCCTTACCTCTCTAGTGAGGATTTTATATTCAGTAACAATATCTATAAGGATTAGAGGATTTTTTTAAAATTAGAAATTTCTGAACTTAAACACTAAAAAAGTATTTCTGTGTATCTATAGAATGCAAAAAAAGGATATTCGATATGAAAACATGAATCTCTGTTTCATATTGCTTACTTTTAAAAAAATTCTGCATTTTACTTTTAATACTGTCTTATAAGTGTTTCCTTCTGAATTTCCTTCTGTTCTCTTCCTTGTATTTTAACAAATAAACATTTACACAGACTTTTTTTTTATATCACTACTGCTAATTTTCTTCTCCCTAACCTCCTCTCCACAATGAAAAACCAAGAGAAAGGAAGTAAAGAAGACTTCACTCTTGTGACAAACAAGCATAGTCAAGCAAATTGAATCTACAACAGTGAAAATAACCAAAAAAAAATGTGTCTTTTTCTATTCCTTGTTTTTGTAAAGATTTAGTTGGCCATTGCATTGATTAGTGTTCTTAAGTCTTTCATAGTTGTTTTTCTTTACAGTGTTATTGTCCTACTATAAATTATTTGCCCAATTTTCATTTCACTCTGTATCATTTCATTCTGTTCAGGATTCTGTAAAATCCTTTCATTGTTTAAGTCATATTTCAGTAATATTCCATTATATTCATATACTACCATTTATTTAGCCATCCCCCAATTGTCTAAGAGGCAGTTGGAGAGCTTGGTCAGACATCAGAGATGCCAAAGTCATCCATCGCATCCCAGACCATTGCCAGTGGTCTTGACTTTTGTCTTGCCCCTGGGCTTTAGTGACTTTGGAAGAGAGACTGAGGCTGACGACTTTGTGTGACTCTGCCTCACTTAAATCTGATTCACTCAGGAGTCAAGATATCACCCCATGATGTCTTTGGTCCTCTTTGAAAATGGACAGACAAGAGGGAGCCACGTACCCCATTAATTCTAGTCATTTTCACCCATGCTCACCAATGAAATCTCTCCTTGAGGATCAGTACACTTGTTTTGCTGATGACTATTCTAGACTTAGGGCGGCATAGAGAACCAAGCCTGGAGTCAGGAAGACTTTTCTTCCCAAGTTCAGATCTGAGCTCAGACATTTACTGTGTGTGTGTGTGTGTGTGTGTGTGTGTGTGAGAGAGAGACAGACAGACAGACAGATAGACAGACAGACCCTGGGAGAATCACTTGTTTGTTTCTATGTTCTCATCTGTAAAACGAATTGAAGGAGGAGAAGGTAAATCACTACAGTGTCTTTGCAAGAAAACCCTAAATGGGGTCACAAGGAGTTGGATATGGAACAACAATTCCAAATCTGGAATTATGTGCCCTTCTAAATTCCTAGTACCATCCCTTGACACTTTCCCTATTGGGGCAGATAGATTTCTGCACTAAGCTGTGTGTATGTTCAGTTATCTTTTGTTCACTTCAGAAAAGAGTAAGTTTCATCTGATGTCTGTTTCTCCCACCACTTCTGCGCTTCCTGACTTTTCTCTTACGTGCCCCGGTTATAAGAAATAGCAGTTTCTGCGGCGCCCCCGTCCCCCATCACCACCTCCTTTATGCAGTGGTATGTTCTTTCTACCCCCTTTGTCTTTCCTGCTCCAGACCTTCAGAATGGAATCCTTCTGCCCATAGGAACCTTTTTTTCTTATTTAACTCCCTCAATACCCTTTGAAGACATTACAGTTCTGAAGGGACACTTATTACTTCTTCTTTTGTTAGGGGATTAATATAAGACTTATTATGTGCTAAATGCTTTACAGATATCATCTCATTTGAGCCTTATGCCAACCCTGGGAGGTAGCTGCTGGATTTGTCATCTTCATTCTACAGAGGTTAAGTGACTTTCCCAGGCTTGTGTCTGAGGCTAGATTTCTGGATTCAGAAGCAGATCTTTTCCCCTTCAGGTCCAGGGTTTTATGTACGTTGCTAACTCGCTTCCTAGTAATGCTATTAGTAGCTATTATAATTATATTATTAATTACTATTAGAATACTAGCACTGGATCTCCATATAGTTCCTTCTAGTTTTTCAAATTAATTTACTTCTTAGGTTTCTGTAGACTCTTGTGTTTGTATTTCCAGTTTCGTATTTAGCTCTGGTATTTGCAATAGAAATGCTTGCAAGTTTCCAGTTCCATCAAAGGTTCATTATTCCTCCTATGTGATTATACTTAGCTTTTTGGGATAAGTTGTTCTTGGTTGAAAGACTCTTATCTTTTTTCCATTTGGAATATTGTATTCTAAGATGTCTCATTTATTGTAGAACCTGCCAGGTCTTCTGTGGAACTACAAGGACTGTTGTTCCTTGGTACTTGAATTGCCTCTTTCTGGATGGCGCAGTTTTTCTTTGACACGAGTGCTTTGGGTTTGGCTGGGATATTTTTGGCTAGGACTTCTTTTGAGACTTTTTAAGGAAGCAATCAGTGGATTCTGTCTTTCCTCTCTGGTTCTCTCCGAGCAGTTTTCATTTATGATTTCTTGGAGTTTGTTGCCTCTTTAAGATAGATTTGCTGTAGTATTGAAGAGATTGAGAGGGATAGAAGGATGGAGAAATAAAAGAATCCTCAAGTATATGTTATTGTGATCATTTGAAATTCTTGGCTTCTGTATTGAGAGTAGCTGTTGAGAGGGTAAGGCTAAATGACTTAGAATCATCATCTTTTAGAGTGGAAAGGGATCTTGTAGAGAGTTCATGGAGAGCCACATCTTGAATGTTGTTCACTGATTCCTAGTCCAAAGTACTTGCTAGAATGCTATGCTGCTTCTGTTGGAGAAAGGGAGAAAGAATTTGATTTAAATGGCTACATAATTTTAATCAGTCATCAAAAAGATGAGTTACCTCTGCCTTGTTGACCAGAATACATTTTTGTTTGACATAATCTAACTGATATTCACAATTCAACAATAGACAGAGATTTCTTTTTTAGAAGGTATATTCTAGGTACTTTACAAATATTTGATTTATTCATTTTGAAGATGTATCTGAAAGTTGAGAGGCATTCTGGTGTAGAAGACAGTTAGCCTTGGAATCAAGAAGACTTAATAGGTACAAGTTCCTCTTCCAACACATACTTGCCATATGATATTGGACAAGGTATTTTTAAAAATACCTTGTTTTTAAAAATAGGTTTTTCTTGATGTCTTCTTTGTATCATCACAGTTTTTCTCAGTATCTCTCCCTCTCCCTGTCTCAATAGTTACAGTATTTTTAAAGACAAAAACCAAAAAGAATTGAAAGGGGAAAAAAATTCAGTACAACCAATGAATACATTGGGAAGTCTGAAAATATATGTAATGTGCTCCATCTGTGGACCCCCCACCTCCATGAAGGAGTGGTCCGGAGACCTGGAGACTATCTTTTCCTCTCCCGTGGGCGGGGGCAGACTCAGCCTGGATGCTTCTGGTACATTTCATTTTTTATTTTCTGTGTGTGATTCTTCCCATGTGCATTGTGGTGGTGGTGGTGGTGGTGGTGGTGGTGCTGGTGGTGGTGCTAGTGGTGGTGGTGGTGGTGCTGGTGGTGGTGGTGCTGGTGCTGGTGGTGGTGGTGCTGGTGGTGGTGGGTGTTTTCTTGGCTCTGCATTGGTTTATATAGATCTTTCCATGCATCCCTGCTTCTAGGAGTGGTTTGGTTGTTTATTTTTTAAAGTCATGTTTTTTACCTTTCTTCTGCCATAAACACAATACTAAGTTCTGTCAGTTACTTTACTTTGATCTTTTTGAAGATGGCCCTATTCTCACTGACTCTTTCCCGTTTACCCCTTATCCCAGCCTCCTATTTGTGATCCCTTTCCCTTTGAAGTTTATTAATTCCTTCTTTCCCTCCCCTTTTCCCTCCCCCCCATTTTATCTGGTTATTTAATTATTATTATTATTATTTTTTTGCTTTTTGGAAGGCAGTTGGGGTTAAGTGACTTGCCCAAGGTCACATGGCTAGTAAGTGTTAAGTGTCTGAGCCTGGATTTGAACTCCAGGGCCCCCTGACTCCAGGGCCAGTGCTCTATTCACTGTGCTACCCAGTCCCCCTGGTTATTTAAGTCTTACCCTTCTCCCCCGTCTTGTTAGTTGCCCTTTCCTTTCTTCCACATCAACTAGATCTATTTGTGAGCTTTTATGATTTAATTTTTTTCCATCCCTTAGAAGAGATTTTTCTCCCTTACTCTTAATTCCCCATCTTCTCTTTAGGTCAACTCTAGACCCTCCTTCCCTGGTTTATAGTTTCTATAACTTAGCTAGCCCTTCTCTACTTCCGTCATTCCTCATGGAGTTAAAATTGCAAAGGTAGACACTCTGGGATCTACCCTCTAAGCAATTTCTGCCACTGACTCGTAGAGCTTGCCTTGTGGCTTCTTTTCCATCATGCCTCACTTCCAGAAAAATGCTGATTCCTGTAGGTGGCAGAGAGGACACTAACCTG
>JAQQSW010014286.1:0-12140 GCA_028646575.1 Pseudocheirus occidentalis | reverse complement strand
AGACAGACAGACAGACAAATAGATTGATAGATAGATAGATAGATAGATAGATAGATAGATAGATAGATAGATAGACAGACAGATAGATAGATAGACAGTAAATGGATGGATGAACCAAGAGATAGGTCATTTATTAAACAGTAATTATATATTATTTAAGCACTTATTTTATATTATTAAGCACTTATTATATACTAAGCACTAGGATACAACTATAACAAGCAAGATAAACCCTATCCTCAAGGAACCCACATTGGGGGAAAGGGGCAACACTAAGTTGACCCCAGGTCCCAAATCCCTGTAGGGAGAGTTCTGTTTAGCTTTGAAAATTTAGTGTGGACCAGGTTTCTGTTCAAGAGGAAGCCAATTTTCTTTGTCTTTGCTCTTTTGTTTTTGGGTAGGAAGGGGGCCCCCTAGGGCTAAGGCTAGGCGGAGAGATGTTAAACTTTGTAAAATGCCTCTCATTTTGTTGCCTTATCTGGAGAACTTTGTGAAGTATTTTTGGTTCTGTGAATCTTTAAAACTTGTGTCTGGAGATAATTGTGATTTTCATCTGTGTGATTGCATATGATAATGTAACCTTGGCTGTTTGGAGAGTTTATTATATGGAACTGGGGAAGCAAGTGAAGGACATTGCTCATGCCTCCTCAGGGACCATAGAGAACTGTTATGAATTTGCTGGGGACGGCAAATTTCAAATAAGGGGAAATATGTAAAAAAAAAAATCCATCCTAATGGTGAAAGACAACACATAAAAGAAAGGAGAGCATCCTTTGAGACAGAGGTAGAACCAACCGTGAAGCCTTTCCTGACCCACCCAATTACTGTCCTTTTTCTCTCAAACTACATTATATTTAACTCTTTATAGTTCCACTTTGCATTCATTCTGTTTATCTTTGTGTATAGACTTGTTTATGCTTGTATCCTCAGGGTCTATATCTGGCACATAGTAAGCACTTAATAAATGATTGCTAATTAATTGATCCTGTGCTTGTGCACTTGAATTTTTAAGCCTCTAAATCGAGTGAAGCCAAAAAGCACTTATCACCCACTATTTGTCAGGCACCATGCTAAGCATTAGGGATGCAAAGGAAGGCAAAAAAGAGTCCCTGTTCTCATTCTCATAGAATTCCTGTGTCACCATGATGGTGTTTCAGTCATTGATTGAGACATCACAGAAGATTTTATACTTCACTCAGCTGAAGGCCAGCCAAAGGGTTAGAGTGTTAAACCAATGAGATTGAGAAGATCGTACCTTTAATATTAGCAAATTTAAAATTTTTTACTTATGGGGCAGTTAGGTGGTGCAGTGAATAGAGCACCAACCCTGGAGTCAGGAGGACCTGAGTTCAAATCCGACCTCAGACACTTGACACAAAAACGTGTGTGTGTGTGTGTGTGTGTGTGTGTGTGTGTGTGTGTGTGACTTTGGGCAAGTCACTTAACCCCAAATGCCCTCCAAAAAAGGCAATAAAATAAAATAAAATTTCTTACTTACCACTTCTTGTCCTTTGTCCACATAGGTTGAATTTGTCCTTGGAAGATAGAAAATGATTACCAGAGAAACGAGATAATTCTTTTTAAAGCCTGCTTCTGTTGATCAGTTATTTTTCAGTTGTCTGACTTTCTGTGACCCCATTGGGGTTTTGTTGGCAAAGATACTGGAGGGGTTTGACATTTCTTTCTCTGGCTCATTTTATAGATGAGGAAATGTAGGCAAATGGGGTTAAGGGTCACATAGCTAGTATGTATCTGAGGCTGCATTTGATCTTAGGAAGATGTGACTTTCTGACTTCAGGCCTGGCATTCTCTCCACTGGGCCACCTGGCTGCTCAACAAGCCTGCTGTCCATCAAGAGAAACAGAAACCATGGTAACTGCTAATGTCAGCAATAGAAGGCTCCCAAGGGTAGCTTTGGGCAAGGCTGTCTGAACTATGATGTGCTGTGACCAAGACCTATGAAGTTACCTGGTTGTTAAGTGCGTACTTTATTTACCTACTTTATTGTCTTCATATTTTAAATCTAAAATGACAAGAGATGCAGAATGTGTGTCTGGGCCTGTTGCCACTCTGTCTTTCAGACTCTCACCTTCGCTTGCAAAAGTGAAGAGATTCAGTCACTTATGTAGGAGTCAGGAGTGAATTTAATTTGGAGACAGCATGGTTTGGTTAAAAAAAAACAACAAGAAAAAACAAAATGGGGTTCTAAGTCACAATGTGGGAAAGGAGAACATTCAGATCCTGGCTTCTGCTTTTACTATCTGTGTGCCTCTGACAATTAACCTCAATAGTTATTAAATGTTTAATATGTATAAGGCGTTGTGCTCATTGAAGTGGATAGAAAGATAGCTAAGCCCTAGACTTTGTTCTCTAGGAGCTTATGGCCTAATGAGGGGGGAGGACAAGGTCACAAATTACTATGATACAAGGGAACATGAAACACTCAATAAATCCTTATTACTTTCTTTGATCAGCTTCTTGAGAGTAGGGATGGTTTCAGTCTTCATATCTGTATATCCAGTGCCAAGCACAGTGCTTGGTACGTGGTAGGGACTTAATAAACACTGTTGATTGATAGATTGAAATATGGCAGAAATTCAGGTAAGGTAGTAATATGTGCAACTTTAAGAGGCTTAAAACATTTTTTTAATATGGGTTGGAGAGAGGGGCAGACTTCACACAGCAAGTGATGTCTGAATTGGAGGAAGCAATGAGTTTCAATAGCTTGAAATGGGGGTTAGGTTAACTGATTAAGCTAATCTATGATTGCCCCATGAGTGGAAGGCTGACTATTGTATTTTGAGAAGACTGCATGACTGAATGAGGAGGCAAACCTCCTTAGGGATACCAGATGATTGTCCTTTTGTTCTTTGTTCTAAATACTGTGACCACTTTGGTGAAAACTACGTGTCCATTTTAATGTTAAGCTGTTGTGAAGACTATATTGTGATTTTCTGTGATAAGATGTAATGTTGTGAATATTGTATTGTGATTTTATATTGGAGGAAGAGTTAGATTCTTCTCAAACTTCTATGATTGCTCTGTATCTCTCTTTTTTTAATTAAAAAATTTTTTTTCTAAGAAAATTTATTTATTTAATGAAAGGTTCCTAAAAACATTTCTTTTAAATACAAAGCAGCATTCACACAGAACTTTTGTATTTCCCCTTTGTTGTTGTTCAGTTGTGACTCTTTGCGGTCCTGTAAACCATGTGGCCTAAGAAGTTTTCTTTATAAAAAAAATCATTTTTAATTTTCAACATTCAGTTCCACAATCTTTTGAGTTTTAAATTTTCTCCACCTCCCTCCTCTCTCCTCTCCCCAAGATGGTATGCAATCTGACATAGGTTCTATAGATATATTCATAGTAAACATATTTTCACATTAGTCATGTTTTATGAACCACAAGAGAGAAGAAACAAACAAAAAAAAACAAAAAAGAGAGAGCAAATAGCATGCTTTATCTGTATTTAGTTTCCAAAGTTCTTTCTCTGGATGTGGATGGCATTTTCCATCATGAGCCTTTTGGAGTTGTCTTAGAACCTTGCATTGCTGAGAAGAGCTAAGTCTATCAAAGTTAGTCATCATACAATGTGGCTGTTAGTGTTCTCCTGGTCCTGTTTATGTCACTCAGTATCAATTCATCTAAGTCTTTCCAGGTTTTTCTGAAGTCTATCTGCTCATCATTTCTTATAGCATAGTAGTCTTCCATTACATTCATATACCACAAACTTGTTCAGCCATTCCTCAACTGATGGGCATCCCATCAATTTCTAATTTTTAGCCACCCCAAAAATACCTGCTAGAAATACTTTTGTACATGTGGGTCCTTTTCCCATTTTTATGATCTCTTTGGGATTCAGACTTGGAAGTGGTATTACTGGGTGAAAGGGTACACAGAGTTTTATAGCCCTCTGGACATAGTTCCAAATTGCTCTCCTGAATGGCTGAATCAGTTTACAACTCCACCAACAATGCATTCAATTGTTCCAATTTTCCCACTTCTCCAGAATTTTTAATTTTTCTGTTTTATTATGTTAGCCAATGATGTGGTACCTCAGAGTTGTTTTAATTTGTACTTCTCTAATCAATAGTGATTTAGAGCATTTTTTCATATGGCTATAGATAGTTTTAATTTCTTCCTCTGAAAAACTACCTGTTCATAATCTTTGACCATTTATCAATGGAGGAATGACTTGTATTCTTATAAATTTGACTCAGTTCTCTATGTGTTTTGAAATGAGACCTTTATCAGAGACACTTGTAAAAATTGTTTCCCAGCTTTCTGCTTCTCTCCTATTCTTGGTTGCATTGGCTTTGTTTGTATAAAAACTTTTCAATTTAATTTAATCAAAATGATCCATTTTACATTTTGTAATGTTCTCGGTCTCTTATTTGGTCATAAATTCTTCTGTTTTCCATAAATGTGATTAAACTATTACTTGCTCTCCCAGTCTGTTTATGGTATTGGTCTTTATATCTAAATCATATACCCATTTTGATTTTATTTTGGTATATGGTATATTGGTCTATGCCCAATTTCTGCCATACTGCTCTCCAGTTTTCTCAGCAGTTTTTGTCAAATAGTGAGTTCTTATCCCAGAAACTGGGGTCTTTGGGTTTATCAAACAGTAGATTACTATAGTCATTAACTACTGTGTCTTGTATATCTAACTTATTCCATTGATCCTGTCTGAATCTCTTTTGCAGGGGGTATAAATGGAGGAGAAGGAGGGAGAATGAAAGAAGCTGAAGTTTTTGGAAAAGAAGAGTAATATAATCAGAAGTGTACATTAGGGAGGTTATTTCATGAATGAAGAGAAGGATGAATTGTAGACTGATAGCAGGAAGACCTTACAATCATCTAGGCAAGAAGAGATGAGGTTCTACACTGGAGCATTTATAGTTGGAATAGAGAGGAGAATCTATAGGAAGTATTGTGGATGTAGAAATGACCTGAATTCCAATTGATTGAACATGGGGGAGAAGGCAAAGGGAAGAATCAAAGATCACTGAGGTTTCTGAGCCAGGGCAAATGGGGAGGTGGTAGTCACTTCAATATTTGAGGTGTCAGTGGGACATCCAGTGTATATGTGTACTAGAAAGCGAGACATTTGGAAGTTGAGCTCCAAGGAGAGGTTGGTTGTGGAAATAGAAACTTAAAAGTTATCTTCATTGTAGTCAAGGAAATAAATGAGATCATTGAGAGAGACAATACAGAGTTAGGAAAGAAAATTGAGAACCAAACATTGGAATACACCCACATTGAATGGGCAAAAGGAAGGCAAGGACCCAGTAAAAGAGAGAAAGATGAATCAAAGAAGTTGGAGGTGAAAAACGTGAAAGTTTAGTGTTAAGGAAACCAAGAGATGGAAGGGTTACAAGTGGGAAGGGGTGGTCCATAATGTCAACAATCAGAGAGCTAATAGAAAGGAAGGGATTGTGTGGGATTTTGTTGAGGTACAAGTTAGATCAGAAGATATCTGAGGTCCTTTCAACTGTGAGGTTATGTGAAGACTTAAGAAAGAGAGGGACAAGATGGCTACAGCAAGGTCAGGGGGATTCAGGAAGAGCAGGGGTCAAGGGTAGATGTGGAAGGGTTTGCTTTAGCAAGAAAGAGCCTATTTCTTCCTCTGAGAATAGAGGGAAAGAGAAGGATTGGATGAGGGACACTGAGAAATTCTGAGGAGGGGAAAAAGAAAATTGAAGATAGTTTCAGTTTAGAATCATGGAGCTAAAGCAGTTGTGGGAAATAGTGAAGACAAATGTGTCACTACCAAGTCTGGCTTCAGATACTTACACTGGTCAAATCACTTAACCCTATTTGTCTGAGTTCTTCACTGGTAAAATGAGCTGAAAAAGAAAATAGCAAATGACTCTGAAGAGGGTGAGATGGAATGGATTTCTAGAAAATCCTTTGAGGGTTCTTAGTCTGAAAGAATTACCAGGCACAAGTGATCTTGGCAAGTTTGTGAAAGTTTATTATGGTTTTCAGTGGGCAGGGGGTCTCAGAGAAAGTGTGAAACCCGCAGGAATTAGGGATACTGATTATATAGTAATAAAACCATAAATCTGATAGCCATTATGCTAACTAGGTGTATAAAGGAAGGATTTGGGAGGAGTTAAGGAGTGGTCAGTGCTTAAAGGGCATGCACTTTTTATATCAACTGAGCAGGTGTATTGCCCATAATTCACTGGGAAAAAGCCCGAGGCGGGGGTGGGGTGGGTGGGGGCTATCAAGAGGTGTGGTTTTTGCCTTGAAAAGTCACTGAGTCAGCCAGCGGTCAATTCTGACTGAGAGGTGCCCAGTCTGTTAGCCATCAAAGTCCCTTTTGACAAGATGGATGTTGGGAAGCTGGGCTAATTGAGGATTCAGTATGTGTCTGATTGTAAGGAGTTACCTTACTGATAATGCATTGAAAGATTCATAGTTTGCAGCTGGCCACTAGAACAAAGGAGGTATACGTTTCACTAAGGATTTGTTCATAGAATGCTTTTGAAGGATTCATAGGTATGGCTTGTTATTATACCAAGCAAGGATAGTTATAGCTGGCAGAGTTAATGGTTTCAGGAAAAATGCTTTTAGGCTGGAGGAAGGGGAGAGGCAGAGTTAATGCTTTATGGCTGGGGGAAAGTGTGACTTTTACAACTTAATTGCATAGGCTGATGTTACAGACACAGGTAACCAACACAAGTGAGATTTTTACAGACTGAAGTTACAACAATGTTACAAATAAAGTTACAAAGGCACCCCAGCACCCCATCAACTCCAGTATCTTTGCCAAAACAACCCTCAGACAGTTACAAAAAGCTGGACACAACCGAAATAACTCAACCACCACCACAACAAAAAGATGTAGGGTAAAGGACCCCAGAGGAGGTGAAGAATGTGAGAAGCTCTGAGGATGAGATTTTAGAGACGGTCTCAAAATGGGTATTAAAACATCTGAGGAGGACAGCAAGGCAAGATATGGTGAGTGAGTCTGAGTCTGGGGCCAAAATTGTGGAGGAAGATGGGAGAGAGACTGAGAGGTCAGCAGAGGACAGTGATGAGGATGAGGAGAAAGGGGCAGCCTGATGGAACTAACGTCAAAGGAGATATTGTTGGGTGATGGGGTGGAGCAAGTATCTGGAAGTGAGAGTGGGGAGCAGGAAGTGTGCTGATTCTATTGTGGGTGGTAACTCAGAAGACAAGGGGCATGGGATGATAAAGTAAAGGTCAATATGAATTCAGCTAAATACATAGAGACCCAAGGAGGACAGGCTTCTGTTAACATTAAGATATTGAATGAATGCATAAGGAAGCCATTACAAGTACTTGTTAAACATGCACTGAAGATAGAGCACTGGTCCTGGAGTCAGGAGGACCTGAGTTCAAATGTGACCACTTACAAGCTGTGTGACCCTGGGCAAGTCACTTAACGCTGATGGTCTCAAAAGCAAAACAAAACAAACGCTTGAAAAACCCAATGGACTGGAGTTTCCAAAGGTGATGGGGAAGGAATTAAGGGAAGTAGGGCTGGGGTGAATAAAGAGGGGAGTAGTGGGGGGAAAGTAGGACAGAGTTTTTGCATATTACAAACTTTTGCAAGACAAATGGTGGGACAATAGCAGGATGACAAATGACCTAGATAGGTATTGCTAGTGGACAGTTAAACTAATAACAAGGAAAAAGAGGTCTGAGCTGGCAAAAGGGGTTAGAGAGAGACACCTGTAGGGTTTAAGAGAGATGAGTAGAATTAAGCAGCCCCAGTTTTCTCTCTCTCTCTCTCTTTTTCCCTTTTTTTTTGCATTTTGGAGGGCAATTGGGGTTAAGTGACTTGCCCAAAGTCACAGGGTAGTTTTTGTGTCAAGTGTCAGAGGCTGAATTTGAACTCAGGTCCCCCTGACTCCAGGGTCTGTGCTTTATTCACTGTGCCACCTAGCCACTTCCCCCCCATTTCTCTTTTGAGAACATTTGTGTAAAGGAAGCACAGAATGTCAGAGATGAGAGCCACCTGAGAGGCAGCTACCCAGTCCTACCTGAGCTTCTACAACACTTTCAGCCAGTGGTCATCCAGTCTTTGTTTAAATACATGTAGTGGTGGGGAACTCATCGCCTCCTTAAGGTAATCCATTCTTCTTTTGGCTAGAGCTAAATGTTAGGAAGTTTTTCTTTATATTAAGCTTAAATTTTCCTTTCTTAAGTTTCTACTTTTGCTTCTACCTCTGCCCTTTGGGTGAAACAGAATAAATCTAACCTTTCTTCCGTATAATTGCGTTTCAACTACTTGAAGAAAGTTATCAAGTTATTTTTCCGCCTCTGATTTAAAAATCACAAATTCTTCCAGCCAAGTCTCTTATGGTATAACCTTAAAGTCCTTCATCATCCTCGCTGCTCTCCTCTGGGGTCTCTCTACCTTAGCAATGGTTTCCTAAAACATGGCACCCCAAGGCGAACACAGAGAAGCCCCATGTGAAATGAGACCGTGTTTGTTATTGTTGTTCATCATTTGTTCTTGGGTTTAGCTCTCAGCTCTTTCCTGCTGGATGCTGTTTCTCTTAAAGGAGGCTAAGATTGAATTTGCTTTCTTTGGCCCCCACAAAGCCCCGTTGACTCCTATTGAACTGCAAGCCACTAATCCCCCAGGCCTTTTTGAGATGAACTGTTGTTTAGAAGGGTCATCTCCACAGGGTACTTGCAAGGCTTTTAAGGTATAAGACTAAAATCATCCCTCTTACCTTTCATTTTATTAGATTTAGTGAGTCTGGGAGGCTAGGTGGCGCAGTGAATAGAGCACTGGCCCTGGAGTCAGGAGGAGCTGAGTTCAAATTTGGCCTCAGACATTTAACACTTACTAGCTGTGTGACCTTGGGCAAGTCGCTTAACCCCACTTGCCCTGCCCTATCCCCTTCAAAAAGCAAAAAACCCCCTAAAATTTAGCTGAGTGTTCTAGCCTGTCAAAGATCTTTGTGGATCCTGACTCTATCCTCAAACATGTTTTCTGTTCCTCATAACTTAGTGCCTTCTACACATTTGATAAAGGTCACACTTGCGCTTTTATCCATGGGATAGGGAATAGAGACTAGACCTGTGAATTCCCAGGCAAACAAATTCCCTCTGCCAATGAAGGCCTTAATGACAGAGTCCATTATAAGTCTTGTAGATGCCTCTTTGTGAACTCTACAGAATATAAAGCAAATGTTATGTGAGGCCCAAGCAGGGAGAGATAGTCATTAACTGAGAACATCAAGGAAGGTACTTGAGAGAGGAGGAATTTGAATTAGGTTTTTAAGGATGAATAATATTGCAACAAAAAGAACCTGCAGGAGAAGGTATTTTAGGAACAAGGAATGGCAGGACCAAAGGGGTAGAGGTGGGAGAGTAATAGACATTTAGGGAGCAACTAGTGGCAGAAGTGGAGGGCCTTGAGTTATAACAGCTCATAAAAGGCCAGTCTGGTGTGCCAAGGTAAGGAGAATGAACTTGATTCCAAAGAGCATTGCAAGACATGGGAGCTAACTTGTGTGGATGTCGAAGAAGGAAGGTTGAGTATGAGGAACATCTAGCAGTATAATCGGGTGGCAATATAGAGTTCCTAAAGGGGGTTAATGTGAAATAAGGTTATGAAGATGGGTTGCAACCAGATTGCAGAGCTGAAACTAGGTCATGGCAATCAGGGCTTTGACCCAGGGTACAAAAAGTTACAAAGTACTGATAGTATTTGTTTTCATAGTATAGAAAGAACTGTACTTAGCACCAGTTAGCAAAGTGATATAATTGTTTTTTTTTTTTTTAAAGAAATAGTTAGCTAAACAGGAAGCTACCAGATGGTCTTTCTTTCTCGTCTTGTCAATCAAACCTCAAGTCAGTTCTTTCCTGGCCCTGTCCGACTTTTTTCTCTAACCATGGAAAACTCACTAATTTCCTCCATTTTGAGATTTGCAAAGAGCCAGTGTCCTAGACACATTTTATTTTACTTCTTCTGGGGAAAAAAATTGCCGGTTTCTAGTTCTAGTTGTTGACTTTTTTTTTTTGAGGGTAGGGGATTGCTATCAGATTTGTAAGTTCTTGAGATCAGAGATTGCCTCTTATTTCATTTTTATGTCTTCAACTAGCACATAACAGAGATGAGAAACTTAATAAATGTTGGTTCAATTAAATTAAAAGTCTACCTTATACAAGATTAGGGTAAGGGGATTATGTTTGTGAGATCGAGGAAAAAGGAGCTGATTTAAGGCAGCTAGGTGGAAGATTTGAGTTTAAATCTTGTCTCAGACACTTACTAGCTGTGTGACCCTGGGAGACTCACTTAATCTCAGTTTCCTCAGCTGTTAAAAAGGGGATGTTAGGGGTGGCTAGGTGGTGCAGTGAATAGAGCACCGGCCCTGAAGTTAGGAGGACCTGAGTTCAAATCCGGCCTCAGACACTTGACACACTTATTAGCCGTGTGACTTTGGGCAAGTGACAACCCCAATTGCCCTCCCAAAAGCAAAAAATAAAAAAGGGGATGTTAACAGTACCTACCCATAGTGTTGTTATGAGGATTAGATGGTGTCCTTGGCACAGTGCTTGGCACCTGGTAGGAACTTAATAAATCCTTCTTTCCTTCATTTACGAGTCCATTTAATTCCCTTTACTTTTACATGTTTGTCCTGAGGCTTAGCCATCTTTGGGTCCAGGGGAAGTACAATCAGATCACTACTGTTCAAATGCCTTGGCCAGCCATTTCTGGAAGAAGACCATTAGGGTAGATGTCAAGGAAGTCAGAGGTTGCACAAAGTGGGCAGAGTGCTAGAACCGGCATCAGGAAGACACATTAAAATTCTGCCTTGGCCACTTGCTAGTTCTGTGACCTGGGGTGAGTTCTTTGACCTTCCCCAGGGCCTCGGTTTTCTTATTTATAAACAGGGGTAACAACAGTAATGTGGGCTCAGGAGGAAGAGAAAGCAATTCCATTTTTGTTAGCACTTCCTCCGTCTTGCCTCTGACCCTTTGTGTCACAATCTCTGCTCTGTCTGTCTGTGACCTTCCTGACTGCTGATAAAGCAAGAACAGTCTTTCTTAGGTTGGATTACAAGAAATAGCTAACCTGAAGAAGAGTCTTTCCTGTTACTAGCCCAGCAACAGGCTCGCCCAATCACAGGATGCCACATCCCCCATTTCTACCTGACTAGCTCCCAGCAACACGCAGTGTCCGATCCTAAGGTGCCCCTGCACCTGATTCATCTCCTGTTTAAACTGAAACCTCTATCATCAGCTTGGTCCTTTTGTTTCCTCTGTGAATCTCTGCCCTGGTGGGTGGGGCTTCCTTGCAGGTAAACTCAGTAAACCCTCCTTAGTGTCTAAATATATGGCACTGGGTTTTGGTTCTGGTTCTGGTTTGTGTCAGCATCAACAATTTTGCCCATAAGGTTGTTGTGAGGACCAGATAAGATCACTTCTGTTAAGTACTTTGTGAATTGTAATGTAAGCTGCTTTTCTGCATCTTGAGACAGTGAACTGCTATTTCCCCATGATGCCCATAGACCAAGAGGAGGCAAATCAGTACAGGAGAGTTGGCAATGCTCAAGGAAGGGATAGATGTGTGAACTATCAGACAGGAGGGTAGGTGTCTGATATGGTGTCCCTGGGGAGCAGAAGGGACCTGTCCTGAAAGGCCAGTGTAGCACTGTCTGGGGCTGGGCCCTGGCCCAGGGAAAGGATTCAGCCAAAAGGGCACATTAAATCCTGCTAAGCATGGAACACCAAGTAAACAGCCCCTAGGAATTTCTTTTACTTGAATTTCATTTTTATTAACTCAGGAGCACCTGCCTCTCTTCTCTCTAGCTCGGGATTGTAGGGGACAGCAGGGTGGGCCTTGGGGAGGAGAGCAGCGAAAGACGGAAGCACAAAATCCCCTTTTTCAGTTTTAATGAGCAACTTTTTGCTTGATCTAACAGAAAGAACAGGAGGTCTGCAGACCTCTGTTCTAGTCCTTGCTCCTCCTGACTCGCTGTGTGACCTTAAGTAAATTTCTTCATTGTTCTGCACCTCAGTAGTCTCAACTGTAAAACAGGGATGGGGCTAAAACAAAACCAACAATACGGAATGGAGACTGAGGATTATACACAGAACCTGTGTGTGTGTGTGTGTGTGTGTGTGTGAGTGTGTGTGTGTGT
>JAQQSW010014285.1:0-12140 GCA_028646575.1 Pseudocheirus occidentalis | reverse complement strand
AAGAAGAAGAATTTCGGGTGAAATAATGGAGTTGAAGGGGTAGTTAGCATCACTGCATCTGTAACTCTTCTATCAAGCAATGTGTCAAAGAGGCCATGGATATAATGAAGAGAAAGCTGGCCTTTGTCAGGAAGACCTGGCTTTGCCCCCTAGGTCCTGTCTTTGTGACCTTGGATAATTCTCTTCGTCTTCTTCTTTCAGTGCCCAGAGCAACTATTCAAGGTTATAAATTGTAGTACAATTACCGATCTACATTGGTAAAGGGAGTTCTCGCATGAGCTCTCATACCTATATTGATCAAGTCGCAGTTCTGGTTTTTAAATATTTTACAACCATTTCATAGTTTTGTTTAAAAAAAATAGAAAAATTGACTATTGGAACAGAAGAAGTAACCAAAACCCAGAAGCAACAAAACATAGTAGCCTCACGTTCAGCAAAACTCATGATCAAAATGTTGGTGGAAAACCTTCCTCTTTGATCAGAACTGGGAAAAGTTGAAATGATTATACAAGAACTTAGGTAGAGACAAGCATATTATACCATATCATACTGAGCTCTGAATGGTTTTAGTAACAAACACTAACAGTAGCCTCTTTTAAGGCTAAGGTAATTGGAAGAGGGTATACGGTATAGTCGCAACATACCCAAAGAAGGGGTGGGAATAATCAATAAATATAGTTTTGCAGTGCAACAAGAATCAGAAAATGTTGACTGGGAGTGGGGAAATCTCTGCAAAAAGCACTTGTTGGAGGTCTAGTTTTCAAGCTATATAGGAAATTGACACAAATATGAAAAATTAAAGAAATGCAGACAGGTAACAATCCTATGAAAGAATGCTCCAAGTTGCTATATAGAGAATGCAGACTAAAGTAAACCCACTCTCATTGCACACTGTTCAAATTTTCAAAAGTGACAAAAAATGCAAATCCTAAATCTTTTAATGTCTGTGGCATGTAAGACACACCTATGCACTATTGGTATAACTTTGTGAGATGATTCAAGTGTTCTCAGCAGTCTGGCCTTATGTGAGTCATCCAACGAGACATACATTTTGCCCCAGCCCTATCAATGTTAAGCATAGACCTTAAGGGAAAGTGTGGATACACACACACACACACACACACACACACACACACAATTATAGCACTGTGCATAGAGGCAACTACAAAAACCTTGTTACTGACTAAAGAAAGAACAAATGAATACCATTGAACGCATACATACATATGGCACCAAATAAATATTACACCATAAGAAATGAGAAAGAATTGAGAGAAACTTGGTGAAAAATGTAAGATTTTATGCATAAAGAGAATGATTTCTATAATGACCAAAATATAATATATATGTGAATGTCTGCATACACATACATACACACACATACATAGACACATACTATCTAAAGGCAAAGATAATAATCACTTCTGAAGTGCCTACTTCACAAGGGTGTGGTGAAGAAAGCTCTTTGTAAATATAAGAAATCATGTGTGTCTTCCAGCCCCCCAAATATGGGAGAAAAAACCAGTTTCCATCTTTGCCTACTGACTTCTCTTCTAGCTTAAAACTCAAGCCTGAGGCTAGGGTTGGACAGGGATGGTAAATCCCATTATATTTGTTTTCTCTAGCCTGGTTGTATTAGAGTTGCTTCTTTTTTTTTTAATTTAGGTTGTTCTCTATTTCTTTTAATTAAAAAAAATAGTCCCCAATTCTCTCACTCCCTACAGTGAGAAGGTAAGAAATCCAGTATCCATTATACATATAAAGTCATACAAAAGATTTGCCATTAGGCACATCATAGCAGTGGGGAAGCAAGAAAAGAAAAAAAAAGAAAGAAAAATGCCTTGGTCATGCTCTTGCATCACTTCTCTTTCTGGAGATAGATGCCATTGTTTCTTTGTAATTATCACAGATCATTGTCTTGATCAGAGTAGCTAAGTCTTGCACAGGTTATCATCATTACAATATTGTATAATGTTCTAGTTCTGCTCACTATACTTTGTGTCAGTTCATATAAGTCTTCTTAGGATTTTCTGTAACTGTCCCTTTCATCATTTGTCATAGCAAAATAATATCCCATCCCAATCATGTCACACGTTCATCCATTCCCCAATGAGTGGGCATCTCCTCAGTTTCCATTTTTTTTGCTACCACAAAAAGAACTGCTATAAATATCTACTATTTTGTTCCTTTTGCTTTTTCTTGTATCTCTTTGGAATACAGACCTGTGGGAAACAAACTATCACAGTTTTACCTCCCTTTGGGCATAATTCTGAATCATTCTCCAGCATGATTGTTGTTCTTCAGTCATTCAGTTGGTGTCTGAATCTTTGAGACCTTGGATGGATTTTCCTGGCAAAGATGCCATTTTCTTCTCCAGTGGATTAAAGCAAACAGAAGTGACTTGCCTACCTAGTGAGAGGATTAAGATTGATCCTGTATCATTTTCTTATTGATACAATTTCTAATGAATTGATTTTGTCCTGTAACTGCACTTGCCTTATAACTGTCTAGGTCATGATTCTTTGTCTCTGAACTTAATTCGGAGTTTAGCTGGTCTATAATAGATTAATTTTACAAATCCAGCTCTCCTACCCAAGGAATTTAACTGACAGTAAAGAATGCATTTGAAAAGAGGGCTGAATCTAATATATTTATGCCACCAAACTATCCTTCAAGAATGTCTGGTTTACCATCCAAAAGTCTGGATCACTATCTTGCACCTGGACTCAAACATAAAGCACTTCTCAGTCTCATAGGAGAAAAAGAGGGGTTATTGCTAGTCCGCATTACCAAACTTCCAGCCAAGGATGTTGTTTCCTGCCACTCGACTCTGGAGCCAGTCATGTTACTTTTAATTCCATGATGTCGTCCACTTTATTCTAGTCTTTGTTCTGTACTCTCCAAAACCTTTAAAAGAGGAGCTGTCTTTTTGCTCAGTCTCTAGCAAAAATGGAGGCAATCCATCAACCCATTTATTGACAGGTAACATACTCCTGCTAAAAATATTATCTCCCTCAGTTTACCATTAAAAAAATAATCCAGTCATGACACTAGTAAGTGTTTGAGGTCAGATTTCAATTCCAGTCTTCCTGACACCAGGTCAAGTGCTCTATCCACTGAGACACCAGGCTACCTCCCACATGATGCAACCAGTTCATAACTCCACCAACAGGGCAATAGTGTCCCTATTTTTCTCTATCCCCTCCAGTATTTGTAATTTTCCTTTTCTGTTAGGGTAGCCAATTTGATGGGTTTGAAATGGTACCTCAGAGTTCTTTTAATTTGCATGTCTCTATTATTTCTCACTAATTTGCATGCTTTTTGGTGTATTTCTTCATATAACTATTGATAGCTTTGATTCCTTTGATTCCATGTGCCTATGTATATCCTTAACCATGTAACAATTTGACTCAGTTTCCTTTATTTTTTACAAACTTATTTTAAAAGATTCCCTCCCCCCCAATTCCTTGTTTTCCCTATAATTTTGGCTGCATTGGTTTGGTTTATACAAAACCTTGTGAATTTTATGTAATTAAAATTATCCATTTTACCTCTTGCAATACTCTCTTATCTCTTGCTTGGCCATGAATTCTTCCCTCATTCATAGATCTGGTGGGTGATTATTTCTGAGGAAACTGAGACAACTTTAATTGACTTGCCTGGGGTCATACAACTACTAAATGTCTGAGGTCAGATTTGAACTCATGAAGAGGAATCTTCCTGCCTCTAGTCCCAGCACTTCATCTGCTGTACCACTTAGATGCTGCAGATTGGTCTATCCCAAATTTTTGCCAGGCTGCGCTTTAGTTTTCTCAGTATTTTTAATTTTATCGATCAGCAAGTTCTTGGACAACACATTGGTATTTGGGTTTATCAAGCACTAGGTTACTCTCGTCATTTACTTCTGTATATTTTGGACCCAATGTGTTCAATTCATCAACCACTCCATTTTTTAGCCAGTATAAGATTATTTTGATGCTTACTCCCTGGTAGTAAGGTTTGAGATCTGCTTGGCTCCTGCTAGGCCACCTTCCTTTAATTTTTTTATTGACTCCTTTGATATTTTTTACCTTTCTTCCTTCCAGATGAATTTTATTATTTTATTCTAGCTCTATAAAATGTTTTTTAAGTTACTTCTTTTAAAAAGCTGTAACAAAAATCATCTTGATGTTTAAAGTCAGAGAATACAGGACTCACTCTTCCCTTTGTGAAGGTAGGTAGCACCTCAGTTGAACATTCCATATTTATTTCAGAGCAGAAAGAAACTTTGCAAACCTATCTCTGGTGAGATTCTGTTGGCATCAGTCATCGGACCATATAAGAAACACCTAAAAGATGCTGAACTGCATAAGAAATAAATCAGCAGGGAGCAGGCCAAGTTGGGAGAAAATGCTGCCTCCAGAAGACATCAGTAGCCCTGCAGTGCCAGAGGCACAACATTTCTCCATATGTGTACCCTGGCTGCATGTGCTGGTATGAATGCAGCCCTCCATGTGCACACTGTAGAGGAAGCTTTTTGTTGTCCTGCTGATTGTGTGTATTTCGAGAAAATGTGAACCAGGTTTATGGAGAAATATTACTGTTGCTACTTTTATTACTATGCTGTTTTATTAAATTACTGTGCCTATTGGTATCATTTGACAAGTAAAAATAACCACATGAGGATAGGCTCAGGAACTGAGCAAACCCCCAGATCATCTAGCCAAGGGCAGCTTTGAGTTGGGAGCTGTTGCTTTCATCTCAGCCCTATTCATCCTTTATGCCTGCCCGTAATTTGCTTCCTCCACTCCCCCCATTCTCTAATTCATATAGTCCTTCTGCTTCATTTGGTTTAAGTGTGTTTATTGTATACCATCACAAGCAACATTGATTTAATTACTTTAAATATTTTATCATTCTCCTTAGATCCCCTTTAGTCTGATTTTTGTTTTAATACATCATTTCAGTTTTAGTAGAGCTTAATATTTTTCTCTTATTGACAAAATCCACATGGTTTTCCCAAACCTAAGAATTCTTTGGGGGGGGGGGCTGGCAGTGACTGCTAATGGCCTTTTGTCCTACTCCTCCCAAGCAGCAGCAGCAGGGCCCATGGACTGTTTGTGCCATGTGGGTGCTAGTACATAGAGCCACTAGCTCAGCTGCACCTGGAGGAGGTTTGGAGAGCATCATTTCTTCTTTGACTGGTAAACTGTGCTGGTGATATGTGCCAGCTTTACCCCTTTCATTTTCTTAAATGTTTGATTTTTAGGGAAATAAGAAAGCCTAAATATTGCACCATAAATAAATGATTAATGGTGTTGGAGAGGCTTGAGGTTCCAGATGGACCCCAGAGTCATTATATCTGCTTTCCTTTACACATTAGCTGAAATAATATTTTCCTGAAAGACTGTGGTGAACATATAATTGCTTCACAGAGGCCAGAATGTTTCATGTGACTGAATATATAAATGACCATTTTCGCTGGCTAAATCAGTTTTCCCCTTATTCTTCATGCCCTTCTGATATAATCCTCAATTTTAAAAAATGTGAAGAAATTCAAGTCTGAAGATCATGTGGAACTCCAAGGAGTCTTTATTAAGCAAAGGACAAAAATGCTTTCAGGATTCTAGATCATTTTCATTTCCATTCTGAGGACCAGAGAGAAATAAGATCACTTATGAGGATCTGTTATTCCACCTTGGAAGAATGCGGGGCATAGGACTTCCTGTGTAATTCCTAAGTGACAGAAGCCAGGGCTGTTGGAAGAACAGTCTTCCTCCTGAGACTTCATTTCCTTCAGTAACCTCTTCCCCATTCACCTAAAACCTCCAATGCTCTTCTGTGTCAGTGTGGTAATTAAAGGTCAGTGGACATAGGGAAGTGAGAAGATGTTCAACTGAAGCATTTAAGAATAAAGAAAGGTAGGAGCTATTATTTTTGGTGGAAGAGACCAGCTATAACCCTGTTACCCTTGGGCAGTATTGGTTTAGCAGTGAAGGGGAGAGAACTAAATATACTTTTGACACACTGGCAAAGGAGACAGATGCAGCCATGTGACTGAAAATCTAGTTTTCTAGGAGGAGCAATTGCAAGGTATCTGAATTCTCTATCTCCGGGTGTCTTGTGTATGTGGATTTTTATTGACACCTTCAGTAAACACTCATTTTCCAGTAAGATTTTCAGAATAGCATACTCATGGAAATGCAATTTTGGCTGTGTAGCTGGCGGAGTAACCTAAGTCTCAGCTTCAGCCTTAGTGTCTAGGAGAGTCCTAGTCACATCCTCATAAGGTTTAGAGTTGGGAGGGATCCTTGCAAATATAACTACCTCCCATTTTACAGATGAAGAAACTGAGACCCAATAATTGAGTAGCTTGCTTGAGTGAAGGCACATACCTAGTAAGGAGCACACAAACATAAAGTCATATAAGTAAGCATGAGGAGGTAGAGGCAAGATGTCGAACTGGGCTTTTGCCTCAAATTTAACTTAATCAAGATGATGATGCTTCTGTTAATTGAGCAACTGTGAAGGGCCCTCAATAGGGTGTTCCTGCAGGATGACACCAAGTTTTAGATGCCTCCTTGATACCCAGAGATTCTCAAGAATTCCTGCTTCTTCCAGAGTGCATCCTTGCATTCCCTTCTAGAAAGCTGAAGGTCAAGTCATGCCAACTTGGACCTAACTAGCATACTCTTTGTATCTCTTCATTCTACTAATTTGTTACATGGATGGAATTCTACTAGGAAGAGAAATGGAAGAAGGTTGGTCAGTGGGTAACAATAGACATGAGGAGAAAAGAAGTCATACTTTATTAAACTTAATTTTGATATAATTATCAAACAACATTAGATTGTATTCATCTAGTAAGGTTTTCAATTATGTAAAACTTGTCGCAAAATTTAGACTTAAATTGAAAAAGGGTAAACAATTAAGCCATATAGGCATAACCTAAGTAACAACCCTTATGAATATAAAATAGAGGTGATAAATTGATTTAAGGGATAAGATCTGGTACATAGGATATAGAACTATGAGACAGAGAACTATGGACAGAGGTTTGCAATATTGTGTGAGAGGCAGCAACAAAAAAATTTTCCAAAGAAAAAGAAGAGCAAAAAGGAAAAAATCCCTATTCGGTGAGGCTTCACAATTAGCTGAGGAAAGAAGAAAAATGAAAGGGAAAATGGGTAAGATAAACACAACTCTCTGCAGAATTCCAGAGCACACCAAGGAGAGAAAAGGCTTTCTTACATGAGAAATGCAAAGAAATAGAAGAAAATAATCGAATGGGAAAGACAAGAGATCACTTGAACAAAATTAGAGTTATCAAGGGAATATTTCACACAAAAATTAGCATGATCAAAGATAAAAATGGTAAATACTGAACAGAAGTAGAAGAAGTTAAGAAGAGGTCAAAAGAATACATTGAAGAACTACTCAAGACAGATCTTAACCTCACCAATAGCCATGATAGTGTGGTTACTGATGTAGAGCCAGACATCCTAGAGAATGAAGTTAAATGGGTTGTAGGGAATATTGCTAATAATAAGGCTTTTTAAAGTCCTCAAAGATAACACTGTTAAAGTGCTGCACTAACTACGCTAACAAATTTGAAAAACTCAGCAGTGGCCAATGGGTTAGAAAAGATTAGTTTACATCCCAGTCCTAAAAAAGGGCAGTGCCCCCAAAGTATGCAAACTAGGAAACAATTGCACTTACCTGATGAATAAAATTCAGTAGCAATATATGAAATAGCTGAGGTACTGTATTTTGGTCTGGAAAAAAATCTCTTTCTACTCTTGATCCACATTTTCTAATATTTTGCCCACTGTTTTCAAACTGATCTTTTTTCACTAAAGTCACTGAATATAAAAGTAATTTAACTTGGAAGGTATTGTATTATTCATAAAATATCTCTCCCTCTTTGTCCTCTGGAACAAACATATGTGCATAAGTTGTAACTGGTTTTCATGGTTGCCATTTTGAAAATATTTGTCCTCTAACTAAACTAAAAGAAAAGCTAACTTTCAGTTGTAGGTTAGTGAACTTCTAGATGCAATTTTGCCCGTCCAAGTTCATGAACCCCCTCAAATCTATCCATCATTTTCTTAAGGGCCCATGAACTCTGCATTATAAATCTCTGACATAAGCGTTAGGATGGTTTAAATTTTTCTTCCAAAGGCAGTTGCGTTGTATTTTTCATGTATCCAATGTCAATAAGAAACATATGCTCATGAAATATTTTGTCAGACGCTGCAATGTTCACATTTAAACTTAATTTTATTTTAGAAAAGTAAGTCCTTGATTTCTCAATTAATTCTCCTCTAACGTTCCCCCTTGAATGTGGAGCAGTACCAGACATTTGGAAAAGTCATTTAGAAAAGACAGGAAATAATGAGCCTCTTGCAGATCTGATCTTTGTGAAATAGCAGGGGTTAGTGGGAGTTCAGTTAAATACCATTAATAAACACAAATGATCAATTATTTAAATGAGACTTTAAACCAATGTCTTACAGAAGCACCCAGAGCAGATTCAATCGGTTTACTTAAAACAATATTGTCTTTCAAAGGGACCATCCTCCAACAAATCAAAATGATGATCTTTAACCATAAACCCTTTGTCCATGACAGATTTATCTTCATCAATAACTTTTTAAGGAAACTTGCATTTGTGTTCTGCTAGAAGGTAGAACTTTAGTTATAATTTTGAATGGCTATTTTATTGAGAGGATAAGCTGTTCTTTAGTTCATATGAAAAATTCACACATACAAAGAGACTGTGTGAAAACCTTCTTGTTACTCCCTGGAATGCTTCAATATTAAATTGGGTCTGTATTGGGCCATTTGGGGATTCAGCACCATGGTCAGTGTTTGTTATTCTCATTCGAGCACCTTTCAATACTGCAATGCCAGTCTTTTAATTAGTATTCATTTTCTAAAAAGCATTAACATGTGGTCTAGTGGCCTAGAAATTATACCAGAAATCTAGTTTTCCACAGTTTTTATATCTAGGTGAGGATTCCCTGAGTTCATTGCCATATGCTCCTTGTCAAGCTCCCAGAGTTAGAGTAACATTTGATTCATATTTAAAGTATCTATAATTTTATCAATGTGGACACTCCCACCATTTACACAAGTCAAAATCTCTTTGATTCACAGTAGCCTTCCTACTAAAATGAGAACAGAGTAGGAAGAAGATGTTCAATTAATTAGTTCCAAATTTCATGCAGGGGGTCTGTAGTATAATTCATTTGATTTTTTTTCAGGTGTAGGCTTTTTGCTATTATTATCGGCAGGTTACGTGTTCAGCTAGGCCTCTGCCTGGGGTCTGGCTAGCATGAGCAACAAACTACATGCAAATACTAGACTAGGTCAACCACTGCAGAGTGTGGATCGGAGATTTTAGATCAGAAAACAAAAAAGATATGTGGGCATCACCAGTTCCTGGACCACTTTAGACTTAAGACCTTACTATCATCTGAGGAAGATATGTGGGAAATCCTTCTCATTTATTTGGTGACTGATGAACTAATTTGTGATATCTTCATGAAACAAACAATTAAGGAGCAGTTGTATGAAGACAGTTTATGAGATAGTTTATCTAAGAGAGTTCCTGTTCTCATGAAGATTAGTCTAATAGTTGGGTAAAACAATCATAGCAAACAACATATATTTTAAAACAAAAGATAATAAAGTAGAGAAGGTGTTAATTATATGGATTAAATTTACAAGTGTATCATGGGTAATTCCTCTCTGTCCCCACCCTCACTCCCAGAGATTTTATTAAACGCTTACCAGCAAATTTTTGGTGAATGGTTTAGAAATTGTAAGGAAATGATAATGAAATATGGTTCTCTGAAAGATTAGGCAAAAGGGCATCTATTGGAACCTTGAGTCCCAGAATCAGAGCCCAAAATTCCTAGGGGCATGCAGATGAAGAGAATAACCTATGTAGCATGTTCTGGAAATGGATGAGAAGTGATAAGAACTAGCTAAACCTTAGTGTTTGCTATTTTTCTACATGTACTATAGACCTTATGTGAGAGAGGAAACACAGTTAATCTATAATCATTATGTTTCCCTGCTTTTTTTTGCAAATACATGGCCTGTTCTCATAAAACATTTGTGGCAATTGGGACATAGGCATATGAGTAGGTGGATATTGTCTTCTTCATAACCTTTTTGATAAATTGACATCTTATTATTTTACGAACAAGATGGCAGTGCGCCTCTGTTCTGCTGCCTTCAAAATCAGTCTTTTGATACCATCAGAATGGTTTCTCCCTCTGTTATATATTTGGTTGCAAGCAGTATGAACAGGCAATATTTAAAAGAGGAAACCAAAATCATAAAACTTTGGGGACTGTGTGTTTATCAAAAGGATTCAATACTGGCATGGTATATTTCCAGAGATTATCCAAATGGGGAGAGGGGCCCTTCTTTGACAGATGCTACCTTGTGGCAAGCTTCATTTTTCATTACTTAAGCACAGAACTATTCCCATTTATTAAAGAGGGGAGGCAAAAATCAAAGCATCTATTTAGAGTCGGAGGGGGACTTTATGAGGGCTTCAATTCTAATTTCCCCAACTCAAGCCTTTGTGAGGAGAGTAAGAAAACTGAGGGGCACAAAGCTCGCAAGTCTCTGAGACAGGATTTCAATCCCCTGCTTCCTGACTCCAACTTCAGTGCTCTTTCCTTAGGACAGATTGCAGATTTTATTGGGCTTTAGAAGCTTATTACAGCCAGCATAGCTCTAGAGTTGAAAGGGCCCTCTGAGGCCATCTAGTACACCTACCTCATTTTTGAGGTAAGAAAAAAAGGGCCAAGATAGAGCAAAAGATTTTTCCAAAATCACTCAGCTAACAAGCAGAGTATGTCAGATTTGAACTCTGTACATTGTGGTTCTACTTAACCTTCAGCTGCAATGCTTTCCCTGACCTGAGTCAGTGCTAACATGGTGAAAATCAGCAAGCTGGAATGTTTCTAATAAGAAGGCACCTTGATTTGGGGGACAGAGTGACTATTGAATTTCTTTTCCCCCTTCTTCACTTCCATCCTGGTTTTAGTGTTATTGCTTTGGCATCAGAGCCTCCCTAAGTAAAAAGTAAACACATGTTTCCTATAAATCAACCTTTGAATGCTGTTGCAAATATTTAACAGGTCCTTCAGCTGGAGAGGAGTTTACAGTGACATTTATTTGTACACAAATCTACACTCCTGCTGACTTAATTTTAGACCAGAAAAATTAGGCAGAAGAAAGTTGACATTTTAAAGTTTAAACAGGCATACCATAATACTCTCTCTCTCTCTCTCTCTCTCTCTCTCTCTCTGCCTCTGTCCGTCTGTCTGTCTGTCTGTCTGTCTGCCTCTCTCTCTCTCTCTCTCTCTCACACACACACACACACACACACACAATTACATTTTAAGGTGGTGAAATTAAACTCTTTACTGCATGGATCATTTAGAACAAGAATTCTTCATTGCCATGTTGTAGACCCTTTCAGCAATCTGGTGCAGTCAAGGGACCCTTTCTCAGGCATATTCGTTATCATCATCATTGTTGTTGGTATGTTGTTCAGTCATTCAGCTGTGTCTAGTTCTTCACAACTTCATGAACCATACTGTCTGTGGGGTTTTCATGGTAAAGATACCGGCATGATATAACCTTTATTTCTCTAGTAGATTAAGGCAAATAGAGGTTAAGTGACTTACCCAAGGTCACACATCTGCTAAGGGTCTAAGGTAAGATTTGAATTCCATTATTCCTGACTTCAGGTCCTGTGTCTGTCCACTGAACCACCCAGCTGCCTCCTGTCATTCTAGTTCTTATCACTGATGTTACTATTAATAGCTAGTTTTTCAAGGACATTTTATGAGGATAAGCTAGCCCACTTAGAGAAAGATTACTTTTTTTCTTGTCTGTTGCAAGTTCAAAAGTGACACTGCTCCTTTAGAACATGGGGTGAAATGGATGGAAAGAATCCAGAATGGGATTGCAGAGAAGGTTATAAGAGGAAATGAAGGGACACACATTCACTCTGAAGCTTTCTTGTTTTGGTTAAAGAATTTTCTTAACCAAAAGCATTAAAATTCTCTGTTTAAATAAAAGCACAAAGTCTAGCAAATCTGACCAGTTGCAGTCAGGTAGTACAAAGGTTA
>JAQQSW010014284.1:0-12141 GCA_028646575.1 Pseudocheirus occidentalis | reverse complement strand
TCTCCCCCCCACCCTGCCCTCCCCTCTGTCATCCCATCTTTCATGCCCATCCCCCCTACTCTCCTTTGTGGCAAGATACCCCGTTTAGAGTTTATGCCATTCCCTCCCTAAGCCAAATTCAATGAGAGTAAGGTTGACCCTTTCCCTTTTGCCTTCCTGTCCTTCCCCTCCATTGTAACAGTTATCCCTTGCCTCTTGTATATGATATAATTTACCCTATTCTGTCTCTCCCTGTCTCCTCTCATTCTAATCATCTCCCAACTCAGAATTTCACCTTTTAAAGTATTGTCCCTTCCTATTAAATTGCTCCTGTGCCCTCTATGAACTCATATACACACATACTCATATATGTGTTCATATGCATATATACCCTACTATATAGACATATGTGTAGGTATACATATACATACAAATATATATATATATACATACAAATATATATATACACATACAAATATATATACACATTTGTATTTGCTTCACCTATCCTCCTACTGAGAAAAGTTTCATAAGTAACTATTATCGTTTTTTCCATGTTGGCATGTAAACAGTTCAACTTTAATAAGTTCCTTATGATTTCTTTTCCCATGTTTACCTTCTCATGATTCTTGTGTTTGAATGTCAGATTTTCCTGTTCAGTTCTGGTTTTTTCATCAAGAATGCTTGAAAGTCCTCCACCTCACTGAACAACCATATTTTCCCCTGGAAGGTTATACTCAGTTTTGCTGGGTATTCTTGGTTTTAATTCTAGTTCCCTTGATCTCCGGAATATCATATTTCAGGCCCTTCAGTCCCTCGTTGTAGGAGCTTCCAGATCCTGGGTTATCCTAATTGTGTTTCCACAGTATTCAAATTGATTCCTCTTGGCAGCCTGTAATATTTTCTCCTTTATCTGGGGACTCTGGAACCTGGCTATAACATTTCTAGGAGTTTTCTTTTGGGGATCTTTTTCAAGAGGTGATTGGTGAATTCTTTCAAGTTCTATTTTGCCCTCTGGTTATCAGGGCAGTTTTCCTTAAGAATTTCTTGAAGGATGCTTTCTAGGTTCTTTTTTATCGTGGCTTTTAGGTAGTCCAATACTTTTAAAATTGTCTCTCCTGGATTTATTTTTCAAGTCAGTGGTTTTTTCAAGGAGATATTTCCCATTGCCTTCTATTTTTTCATTTGTTTGGATCTGTTTAATAATATCTTGATTTCTCATAAATTCATTTGCTTCCATTTGCTCCACTCTAATTCTGAAGGAATTATTCTCTTCAGAATGCTTCTAAGATTCTTTTTCCATCTGGTAAGGCCAGGAGCTCTGACGCAGCTCCCTGTAGGCCACAAGGCCGCCACTTCTGCCACTTCATTGCCCAGGGGGAAGTTTGGCCAGACTGCTTTTCTCCCCCAAATTTAGCTGAATTCCACTGACTTTTCACTTAGTCCTTATTTCTTCTGGCTTGATAAATCTGGAAACTGCCACAGCTGCCACTGATCTGCTCTCCTGGAGGCTCCATCTGTGGCTCCTCCTGAGGGCCAGGCCACGGTTTTAGGGTGGGTTGGTTTTGGCTCCCAGCCTGTGGTGATGAGCCCTTCCTGCTGAGCTGCCTTCAGTGAGAGATGTGTTTTCTTTATTTTTGTGAGTTTTGGAGCCCTAAAGTTTGTTTAGAGTCATATTTTATGGGTATTTGAGGTGGCTGTGTGCCAGCTGTGGCATTTTCCTGCTTCTACGCCGCCATCTTGGCTCCACCCCCCAGCATCTATGATTTCTTGAAATATGTGTAGGCTCTTTTTTTTGTCATGGCTTTCTGGTAGGTAATTCTCAAATTATCTCTGTCTCTTTTCCAGGTCATTTGTTTTTCTGATGATATATTTTATGTTTTTTTTCTTTCTTTTGACTTTATTTTATTGTTTCTTTACCAACTTGTACTTTTTAAGGAATCATTTTCTTCACTGAATTTTGTACATCTTTTTCCATTTGGCCTTTTTAGGTGTTATTTTCTTCAGTATTTTTGTGCTTCTTTACCAAGTTTATAATTCTCTTTTTATCACTTTCTTACATTACTCTAATTTCTTTTTCGTATTTTTCCTCTACCATATTTAATTCTTTCTTTAACTATAGCTTCTTTTTGGGCTTGTGTCCTAGTAGCATTTTTTAGTCTACCCTGCCACCATAGTAGCTTTTCATGCTTAAATTCTTTATTATTGCTCATTTTTTTCAGCTTATTTAGTGACTTTAGGATTTGTAAAGTTAAATTTGGCCTCTGCTTACCAGGAGGTAGGATGTGGCTACTATTGTAAGCTTCAAGGTTTTTTCTGCTGCCATTTTCAGACCTAGTCCTGGGGGTCTGTAAGTTTTTGGTGTTTCCAAAGTGGTGTGATGCATGGTCCCTGTTCTCTTGCTATGTACTCTGATTTTTACTCAGGAAGCCCCTGCTCCCCTGTAGCCATAATTTTCTTTCTTTTAAGCCAAATAACAAGAGATCCATTTCCTAGGCTGTGAAATGAGGAAGTATTCCCGTTTTCCTTATATTTCTAATGGATATTCACCATCAAGGTTTGAGAAGGCAAAGCTAGATAAATATTCTGTCTTCATCTGTGAAAGATTTGAGTTAATTTGTCCTGCCATTTGTCTCTTGGTTTTGCTATACCTTTGAGACATCATCATTTACAGAGAGAGGGTGGGGGGAGGAAGAGAGAGAGAGACAGACAGACAGAGAGACAGACAGAAAGAGAGAGAGTGAGAGAATTTTCCATACCTGATCTGTGTAATATTTAACTTATATTTTGGACCTGTTCCAGGGAGAAATTTCAAGTATCAATTGGGTATGTTCCTTATGCTTAAGTCAAGGGGCATGGTCAAGGTGATTGTTTCTACTTTCCCTATATAGTAAAAGCTTTTACCTTCCCTATAAGATTAACCCTAATTTATATGTGTTCCTATATATAATTTGTATATTTATCATATATAAAACAAAGATTTTTGTTAATTATATATGTGTGTATATGCACATATATGTATGCATCTTGCTTGTATATACCTATTTGTTTAGTGTCTTCCCATTAGAATGTGAGCTCCTTGAGGAGAGAGACTCTTTTTACCTTTGAATCCTCAGTGCTTAGCACATATCTGGCTCACAATAATTGGTTACACAATTCATGTTGACTTGCCTTGCCTTGCTTTGTTAGTACTTTAGTAATAACTAAACTAATAAGTTTATAAGTTAATTAGTTAAACTAATAAGTTAAATATAAGTTGATATTATAAGTTAATAAATTAGTAACTAACTAATGAGGAAGAAATAAAGACATTTTCAGCATTATTTTTTTCCTATGATTTATGCAATTCAGATTGGTTTAAAAATTAACTGGATGAGGGAGACATGGCTAGAGAACAGTTTCTTAGGAAAAGGTTTAGGTTTTGGTGCATTGTAAACTGGTTGGGTCAGGTTTATAACATGGCAATCAAAGAAGGAAATAAGACCTTAGGCTTCACTACAGCGATGTCTTGCAGAGAGGTAGTTAGGGGGTGCAGTGAATAGAGTGCTTATGTGGAGTTGGGAAGACATTCAAATTCTACCTTACTAGCTGTGTGACCCTGGGAAAGTCACCTAAACTCTGTTTACCTCAGTTTCATCAGGGTTGTTGTGAGGATGCACCTAGCATATAGCAATGCTTTATACATCCCTATTCTTTTCCCTTTCTTCCTTCAGGTTTTTGGCCTAGGAAATTGATAATGATGTTGTACTCTGACATGGTGAGATTAGATCTCTGGAGTGTTTTGTGCTGTTCTACGCATGACATTTTTTGATATCAGCAAGCTCTAATACACCCAGAGGAGAATAACCAGGGTGACAATAGGGCTGGGGACTATGCCATAAGGTTGAAAGAATTAGAGATATTTAATCTGGAATAAAGAAGACCTATCACACAATGGATCCCTTAATGTGTTTCACTTGAAGAATTATCATATAGAAGGATTACCTGTGTTTTGCTTGGCATCAGAGGAGAGAACTAGGAAAATGTAGGTGGAACTTGGAGAAAGATTTAGATTTGTGGAAAAGAACAAACTTCTTAGCAATGAGAACTTTCAAGTGAAATGATTTGCCTTAGGCAGTATAATGCCATGCAGCTTCCAAAAAGAATACTACTGGGAACAACTTTTAAAGTTCTGATTACACAGTACAGTGAACACTTCATTTATTCCATAACAAATCAAGGCAAACATTCACAACAATATAATATTCACAACATTACATCTTATCACAGAAAATCACAATATAGTGTTCGCAACAGCTTATCATTAAAATTGCTGCTGTAGTTTTCACCAAAGTGGCCACAGCATTTAGAACAAAGAACAAAAGATCAATCATCTGGTATCTCTAAGGGGGTTGGCCTCCTTACTTGGTCATTCAGTCATCTCAAAATACAATAGTCAGTCTTCCACTCATGGGGCAATCATAGGTTAACTTAATTAGTCACTTATCTAGCAATCAGTCACTAAGTATTGTTAATTACTAATCACTAATCATTAGAAAATTACACAAACTCTCCACCCCTCAGTGTCTAGTAAACTTCAATTTCATCATGCCTTCAACATCCAAGAGGAGGCCTCTTCTTCATCTTGGGGTGGTCTCTCAGATTCCCTGGATGTCCTTCCATGGTCCCAGCTCCTACCTGAATCCACCAGTCACCTGGATTCAGGGGCAAACAGCTCCCAGGTTCTTGTCTAGTCCTCCAGGCAGTTCCTGCTACACACTGAAGTCCACAGGGTCCAGTACATCTCAAAACCTTCACAACTTCTGTTCCCGGGAACTCAAGGATCAACCAAGCCACAAACAGTCTTATCCCAGGTCATGCTTTTTCAGTCCTCTGGCAGTTTGGCTGGCCCTAAGACCCAGAAGAAATCTCAGCCTTCCAGGTGGCCTTCTCAGCAGCAACTTCAGCATACACCAGATTCTGGTCTCAAGGAAATCCTCTCTCAGTTCTCAGTCAGATTCCAAATGCTCATGGAGAGAAATTCTCTCTCTCCTCCACCAGGACTCCACCAGGAGAAAAAATTCTAATTTTGCCTCCCTGGGGCTTTTCTTATACACACACAAAGCATTGGCTTCCTGTTTCAGCCAAACTCTTCCTGTTATGTCAGCAATAGGAGACATAGTTCACACCCTCTGCCTCAGCCACAAAAGTTTGATTAGTTACTAAGGGTAAGTACCTGCTTACTTGACCTAACAAAAAGGGGTCTTCAAATTTAAATTAATTACCATTACAGGCAGGAGTGGGGATTCTCCACCTGAGGTCTTCAAGCAAAGGTTTGCCAGATGCATTACAGTACTGAGGATTCTTGTTCAGGTGCAGATTGAATGAGTTGACTTTTGAGTTCCTTTCCAAATCTGAGATTCCGTGAGTCTGTGGATTTGAATGGACTTTTGGGAAAATGTTAACATATAGAAATGTAAGGATTCAGGTTTTGAAAAAAAAACTTGTAGTGTTCTCCAGGTTTTCCGTCATATTTTTTCACCTACTTTCATCCAGTGTCAGACATGCTTTCATTCAGTAGAATGTCAGCTTCCTGAGGTCTATTTTGTGTTTTGGTTTTGTATCCTCAGTGCCTTTCAAAGTGCCTTGCACATAGAAGGCTTTTTAACAAGTTTTTGTTTATTGTGTTGGATATACTGTGTGTGTGTGTGTGTGAGAGAGAGTGTGAGTGAGTGTGTGTGTGTGTGTATATATGTGTGTATGTATATATGTGTATATGTACATACATACACATATATATGTCATCATAAATACTAAGTGATATATTCTCTATCTTTAAGAAATAAAATGCTTTGTTATAGCTATAGCTTTAATCATGTACTATGAGAAGGAAGCAATACAAACTTCTCAGTGTAATGAAAATATTAGGTGTGCCCTGTCATTTCCACCCACTTAAGCATAATGTATAGACTGCCTTCCTATAACAAGGTGTAATTTAGGGCATGGAGACTCTAATCAAGCTAACACCTAGTACTTTGTCCCTCCATTATTTACTTAGCTGGAAGACAATTTCATTAGCCCCCTATTGGGCAATAATTTGCTCTGCCACATAATAAGAGGAAATTATTTCCTTACTTTTCATTATGTGACCATAGTAAACAGAAAGTTTTCTTTTCTGCGATCCTCCAAGGAGATGAACTCTGCCTTATTTACTCTACCCTAATAAAAATGAGAGCTTTTTCTTCTTCCATATACATGAGAGACTTAGGACTTTCTATGATCTATTGATGACAGAAAGCATAACTACTCAACTCTTTTTTTGTTCTTTGCCAAGATTAATGGACATTAGACTAGGAAGCCTAGAACAAAAATGATGAAGAGAAGCTTGAAAACCAAGATAAATGAGATAGAGGCAGCATGGTGCAGTGGAGAGGGTGCTAGATTTGAAGCTGGGAAGACATGCCTCTATCCTGTCTTGGATGCTTAGGCCTGTGTGACCATGGACAAATCACAGAACAGTTATGAACACTATCTGTAAGCTGGGAATATCTGTAGGTCTGTCCAGCAGGATTCTAAAACACAAATGAGATGGTATATATTAAACACTTTGCAAACTTGAAATATGTGCGTGTGTATATGTGCACATATGCTAAGTGAGAATAAGAAAGCATTTACCTTCTCTCAGTGAGGAGTCTTAAAAGAAGTGACAGTGTTCTTTAGGTAGGCAAATATGTCATGATTTTCAAAAATAGCAAAGAGTATCAGCAGTGGAATGTGGCAGCTGAAATAGCCAGTGTGATCTGGGGCTGCATTGGCAGGCCAAGGAATAGGGAGAGGATAGTCCCAGTGTCCTCTGCTCTGGTCAGAACACCTTGAGTATCATGTGCCATTGTGGTCACCACAGGTTAGGCATAACAATGAGAAGTTAGAGAGCATCCAGGAAGAGGATGAGTTGGAAGGAAATGAGTCAGAGGATTGAGCCTAGAGAAGTGAAGACTTTTTTTTGTGTGTGTGGGGGGGCTATGTTAGCTGCCTTGAAGTATTGGGAGCAGAATCAGGAGTAACTGGTAAAAATTGGAAAAAGGCAAATGTAAGTTGGACATATCAGGAAAACCTTTTCAGTCATTAGAGTTGTCCCAAAGTGAAATGGCTCTCTTGAGAAATGGTAGGTTCTCCTTCAGTGGAGGTGTTCTGGCAGAGAATGAATTACTAATTATTGGGTAGAATTTCCTTTAAGGGCAGCCTCTCTCTCTCTCTCTCTCTCTCTCTCTCTCTCTCTCTCTCTCTCTCTCTCTCTCTCTCCCCCCTCTCTCCCCCCTCTCTCCCCCTCTCCCCCTCTCCCCCTCTCCCTCCCTCCCTCTCTCCCTCTCCCCCTCCCCCTCCCTTTCCCTCCCTTCCTCCTTCCCTCTTTCCCTCTCTCTCCCTCTATTGGGGTTAAGTGACTTGCTCTGGGTCACACAACTAATAAGTGTCCAAGGTTGAATCTGAACTCAGGTTCTCCTGACTCAGGGCTAATACTATCTATCATAGCCCCTAAGGGAGCAGTTTTCAACGTGTAGTTTGGGAATCCCCAGAAGTCACTGAGACTCTTTCTGGTGATCCATGACTTCAAAACAATTTTCATAATTTAATTCATAATTTAATTTCAGTTATGTTAAATTTGAATAGATATAACCCACATAAAACTCATTGGTGTTGTTTTTGATAATTTTGAAGAGTATAAAGAGTATGCAATACCCTATCTTGGGGTGGGGGTAGGGGAAAGACAGGGAGACAGTTTGTAACTCAGAATCTCATGGAAATGAATGTTTAAAACTAAAAATAAATAAATAAAAGACTAATAAAAAGAGTATAAAAGAAAATTTAAGAACCACTACTTTAAAGCGTGGACTGGACTTGATGGTGGCTGAATTCCCTTCTAACTCTCAAGTTCTGTGGTTCTGTGAAAGTAGATGTTTCAGACAACACCTTGTGACCTTGATGTCAATTCCAGATAGAAATCTAGAACTCATTATTCATACTACAGTTTGTAAGCCCTTAGAAAAGGAGGAAGTAGGAAATAGAGCACTGGCCCTGGAGTCAGGAGGACCTGAGTTCAAATGTGACCTAAGACACTTAACACTTACTAGCCATGTGACCTTGGGCAAGTCATTTAACCCCAACTGTCCTGCCTTCTCCCTCCAAAAAAAGCAAAAAAAAGAAAGAAAAGGTGACAGCATTTTGAAAAAACCTGGGTTCATAGAGAGCAAATCAGGCCAACCTAACCTCCACTTATTTTTTTTACAGAGTTAATTAGATCAATAAATGAGAGAAGTGCTGAAGACAAAATGAATTTCTGCAGAATCCTTAACAGTCTTTCAAGACATGGAAAGCTGTGACCTGGATGGTATTAGAGGTAGGTGGAATGATTTCAGTATTACTTATTATAGTTCTGTGCTTGTCCTTATTATATGGCTTTAAAAGGAATAGTGTCTACACTAGTGATGAAGAGAATATTCCCTTTCAAGGGAAGTTATTTTTCTATTATGTTAACAATCAATTACTAAATTAGAATCCAGGCTTTCCTCCTTTGTTTCATCATGTAGGGTCCAGCCCCTGTAGAAGTCCAGTCATACTCTGAAAGCCAAGACTGATTTATCAGATTGCCCTAATTAACTCTTGGGTCATACCCTACCCAACTAGGGGACCTTCTGTTTCGAGTGTAAACAGAATCCAGTCTGGGCAAGTTCTTGTAGAAAGGAGAACAACCCCTGTCCTTGTGGCCTCCATTAGAATTTAGGGAGACCCCAGCTCATGAACCAACTAGAGTGGTCTCTGTGGAGATGGATTTCCCCTGTCCAGTTTGCTGGAGGGGGATGAGTTTCATGATCAAGTCATGTTCTTAGCAGGAGAAGCTGAAGCCTCCTATGCCACCTCCTCATTAAATGTCCACCAATCAGGGCTGGTTTTCACTTCTTAGGGTATTCCTTTTTACAAAGGTATTTATTTAAAGCAATCAGTGTCTTCCTTGGGGGTCTTTGATTTTCTGAGAGAAACCACAGGTTATCAATTTAGATATCCTCATTAATAAATTGGTTATTAATAACCCAGAAACTCTTGTCTCTTGGGTTTTTTCTTTGTCACACTATAATGCTGAGCATGATGACTGGCACATAGTAGGTACTTAAATGCTTGCTGACTGTTCTGCTGTTTAGACTGTTTAGAGTATTGGATTCAGTTCTGGAATGGCAACCAGCTGGAAGGGCACCTGGGCCCATGACAGGACTGGAAACCATACTGTAGTAATATTGGTTGAAGGAACTGTGAACACTCAGCCAAGGGACAAGGACACTTGGAGGAAATATGATAGCAACCTAAAAATGTCTGAAGAGTTATCATGATGAATAGGGATCACTGGTTCCAGAGGTCAGAACTAGGATTAAATTTCATAGATGCTCAGTTTCAGGAACAATTTCTTAAAAATAAGCTATTTAAAAAGTGGAACAGGAGCTTTAGTAGGTAGCAGGTTCTTTGTCTCAGAAAATATTGAGTTTGTTGGGCTTTGGGAGAGGGATTCATGATTTGGCCAGAGATCAGACTCTACCTTGGATATTCCTTCCTACTCTAAGATTCTATGATATGATTTCATACTATGATATGACAATCTCCATTCCCCCCAAATCTGTTATTTTTTCATGTGCAATTTTTTATTATACTGTTGAGGAAAAAATGTATTTAAAAATAACAGAAGAAATGGTTTAACACTTTAAAACAGAGGTGTCAAACAGACCTGGTTGGCACTGAGGCCTGCAACACTCCGAAGTGGGACCCAGATCAGAATAAAAAGTAACTGGGAAATATTTAACAAAATAAACAAAAATACAATAGAATATAGACAATATTAATATGTGGTTTTCTATGTCAACATGCAGCATGAATGGATCCTTGTGTATGGTTTGGTGGCCCCTGTTTCTAGTTCTATAAGGCACCACTGCTTTAAAACACTTATATTTTCCTTATAATACCACTAAAAATTGTAAATTATATGGAATAGCCCCTAAAACATTAGTGTGTAAGGGACCCAACTCCACCATAGGGTTCGTTGATATTTACTAGAGACAGAAGTCATCTTAGAATTTAAAGCCTAGACAGCTGGGATGCATTAACAGCCCTCTGTTAGGTCCCCAGCAGTGTGGTCAAGGGCTGGATTGGGTGATCTCTAAATTCCTTTTTAGTTCTAAAGTTTGGTGAGTCAGCTCATCCCCTTCACCTGCTCAGGATCCTCCATGACCCTGGAGCCCTACCTCACCTGTGGAACATCTTGAGTAGTGTAGACATTTCTTCCTGGTTTTCTGTAAAGTGTTATGTCTCCTTAAGCCCATCTGTGTTACTTAAACATTGTTTACACCATAGGCTGGATTTCAACTGTGTATTTTCTCACTTTTCTTCCCCCCCCCACAAGAAAGTAACAGGGGTATCTGGTGGCATCTTGTCCAAAAGGAGGAATCCCAAGCGATTCTTAGGTGCTGTAAATGGCTGTTTTCCCATAGTCCTTCTAAGATATCTTGTGTTATGGCCATTGCTTTGCCATGTATGGAGGAGAGGCAAGCTGCATTCTTTCTGCTGATTTGACTCCACTCACTTTTTGGTTCCAATAAGTGGAGAAGAGAGCTTCATACCATTCTATCAGGGAAGCTATAATAATAATAATAATGATAATGATAATGATAATAATAATAATAATAAATAAGTCACATTGATAAAGTGCTTTAAGATTTGCAAGTGCTTTCTTGTATTTAATAACAACAGTAATAATAACTTGCATTTATATAAAGCATTAAGGTTTACAAAGCATGTGGAATCTCATTTGATAGCATTTAACATTTGCTAAGTATTTAATACTTACTGCTCTGAGAGGGATTTGGGCTGGCCGGGTTACAGTTTGTGTTAAAGAGGCCTCTGGGAGTTGCTGCTCACCATGTTTGCTCTCTGATGTGTGTAATCTTGGCCAAATTCAATTCAGTTGAACAGATTTGTATTTAATACATCTTCTGTATAAGACGCTGCTTAAGCTTTTCCTTCAACTTCTCCTGGTATAGTTTTCCCAGGGCATAAAATGATGAGATGCTTTTCTGTCAGAGCTAACTAGGGTGGAGCAAGTAGGGTTCTGCCCCAGAAGGTGGTGACAAGGGTTTCAGCAGTGAATATACAATAGTGCTTAGCAGCTGGTTGGGAAGGACAATTCATTAAAATCAGGAGCTAGTAGACGATATGCTAGGGTGAGCTCTTTCCTTGCCCTGACCTGCTTTTTCCTCCAAACCAATGCATTCAAGCATCTCAGGGGCTCTGATCCCTACTGGCAGGGTAAGGTCCTGCCCCCCTCCCCACTTGTGATTGAGGGAGCTTTTCATCCTTCTTACCTGTGATGTTGTTTGTAGTGGTTGCCTCAGGTACAGAAAATGAATTCTAGCTCTATTGGCTATCTTCTTTTTTTCAATTAATTGTGTTTATTTTGATTTTATATCATTGATTTTCACAAGACTTTGAGTTACAAATTTTCTCCCCGTCTTTCCCCTACTCACCCCCCCACAACAGTGATCCTACTGTATATCCCCTCCCCCAATGTGCTCTCTGCTATATCCTCCCCCAGCACCCCTCTGACTTTCTGGTAGAGCAAGATGGATCTCCCCATCCCAGTGCCTGTATACCTTATTTCTCAGTTGCATGTAAATAATAATAATAATATATTTTTTCACATTTTGTTATATAACTTTAAATTTTAGGTTCTTTCCCTTCCTCCCTTGTCACCCACCCCCATGGGAAAGACAAGCAATTCAATACAGGCCCTACATGTGTAATTACACAGAACATCTCCACAGCGGACATGTTGTGAAACGCTGACAATTGTTGGGGGCCAAGACCTTCAGAGGTCCTGGCACACTAGCACCCCAATTCTACAAGGGCACTATAATCTTGTTGGGTGGATGCTCTCATTGGCCTCGTGAATATCTAAAGTATGTACATTTGCAAGTCCTGATTGGGACTCCTGATCTATTGTGCCCCCAGAGGTGGTTTTAGGATAAAGATCTGGAGGACTGATTAACCTTGGGCTAAGGTCCTGGGATGGGCAAGGCCTAAGATGCCTGAATTAAAGAATATAAGTGCTATGATTTTCTTGTATCATTGGATTTGGTATGGAATAGC
>JAQQSW010014283.1:0-12141 GCA_028646575.1 Pseudocheirus occidentalis | reverse complement strand
TGTGTATATATACACATATACATAGTTATGTCTATGTATACACATATACACATACATATACAGTTATGTATATGTATATGTATACAGATACATATATGTATATACATATACATATACAGTTATGTATATGTATACACACATACATAACTTTGTATATGTGTATATATATGTATGTATGTATATATATATATGTATGTATGGCTAGTTTTATATAATATATATATGTATGTATTATATATGTATATATATTTTCCAAATAGGTAGGTGTTCTTTTTGTCCCCCTCCCCAGCTTCTCTTCTTCCTTACCAATATCCTCTTCTCCCATTATTCTTGCTGTTGTTGGCCATTCACTTAAAAAGGGATATAGTGGGACTGGGCAGCAAAATCCACATTTTCATATTTTGAAAAGATGAATCTAATTATTTCAATCTGATAAAACTGATTCAAATTAACACTAAGACCCAGGAAGCCTTTCTGTCCAGCAGCAGATATTTTTGAAGAGTTGTATCTCTATTCCATGTCAATTTATGTGCAAAGAACATATATAAGAATAACTCAATGTACAGAGACAAAAAAAAATTCTTTGTGTATTCTAATGTCTCTGTTCCAGCTTTTTTACCCACCCCACCCCCCCAGGCTGCTTTTTGTCCAGTTCTCTGCTTCTTTGTCTACATTGACCTGTGCTCCTATCAAACTCTCTCTGCCACTCTGTGCAATGCAGAATGACAGAATGATTGTCACTCTGGCTCCAGCACCCCTCTGCTGCTTCTCACAGTGTGTTCTCTCTGACATCCCTAGGGTGGCACTGTATGATGTTCTGAGCCCTCACCTCTGGCTCCTTAGGTCAGGGTCTCCCATCTTTCTGGTCTGGTGGTTCAGAGAAGCTGTTTCTCTGAATTCTGACCCTGGCATCCTGTCCCATCAGTGCTCCTGAATCTGCCACTATATTTGCTATCCAGGAAAAAAGACAAATGTGTCAGATGTCAGGCACTGCTGGATAACATCATATGGGAAACACCTATAGGTGTTTTCTTCTCCATCAGGAAATCATACATACCTTGCTGTTATTTCCTAGGTTCTCTATTAACCTCTTTTCTGGATACATAATTGCTTACAATCCTCTATATTACTTGGAAATACAGTCAACTCTCAATTTTCTATGACTACATCGTCTATCATAATTTGACTGCTCCTTTTCCTTTGTGCAGCAAGTTCCCAAATCTCCCAAAATATAACTGTTCTGGGAAAAGATGAAAGCCGAGCATAGGGGTCATTGTTTATATGTGCGGATGAAAGAAGTGTTCCCTAGGGTCTCTACTGTGAAGGAGAAATAGAAACTTCATGGATTCCTTGTACTTACCCACCACCTAGAAGAAACAGCATGGCATTGCAGATAAAGCACCGAACTAGGCATTGGGAAGACCAGGATTTGAATGCCACTTTAGACATTTATTAGCTGTGCAATTCTCTGGACAATTTTTTAACTATCAAATTCTGATTACTCATATGCTAAAAATAGCATATAATTAGCATACACAAAAGTGAGTAATAATAGCGTCCACCTCCCATGGTTGTTGTGAGGACTGAACGAGAAAATGTATACAAAGCGTTTTGCAAAATGTTGAAGCACTTTATAAATGTCACCTATGATTATTTGGTCATACTTTTAACTATGCCTAGTATGGTTTCCCTTTCACTTGTGGTCTTCCATTGTGTCCCTAACTATCCTTTGAAGCTAACTCAAAATGCTCTCTCCTCCATGAAGTCCTCCTTACCCCCTCCCCCATCATATCCAAGCTATAGTGAACTTGATGCATAATAAACTGGTCCCAGAATTTTGTACAACAGAGTTAATCATATTTGGGAAACAGAATAGCACAGCAACATCAGATATATGGTCTTTGGACCTACACGTGGCCCACAACACTCATGAATCAGACTAAAATTTAATTAGGAAATATTTACAAAATTTAATAAAAATACAACAAAACATACATAATGTATTTTAAACTAAATCAATATGCAGCTGCAGGGGTCCTTATGTGAAATTAGTGGTCCTCATTTCCACATGGGTCTGACATCATTGCAGTGGTACTGTCAATGACCTGTTTCTTGAGACTGGCCCATTTTTTTCTACAGTATTAGCTCTTCCTAGGGAAACTTAAGGTAAGTGTGTCATTTACAATATTCAGCAAAAGGTCAGTTTGCAGCATGTCCTCTCTGTGATTTCCTTACCTGATAGCAATAAACTTCATTTTAAACTATTTCTTGAATTTGGAGCATAAGTTTTGGAATTGCTCCTGAGTCCCCGACTCAAACTGGCAGATTTGTTTACCAGAGAGCGACTGGCTACTCTTTCTCTGACGGTTCTGGAGATACCATGTAAAGATTCAGCCTCTCTTTCTAATTCTGTATCTCATGTACCCCAACTGAGAGAAGGCCCCCAATAATTACCGATATACATCAATTAATCTACTAGGAACAATTAGCTTTTACAAAGGCCTTTTTCCTAAACTGCTTGTAGAAATAGTCCCCACTCCTCAAAGAGTCTGAAATATATTTTTACCACAAAGACATACAGAGTGCAGGTGAAAGTGAGCTCACGTTTAGAATGTATAAGAGGTAAAAGTGTACTCACAGATGCCAGTTTGTAGAAGAACTTTTCTCCTTTTCTGGAATCCCCCTAAGTATGGAGTGGATTTCCTGCTGTGTGTCTTAAGAAGGTTGGAAGTTGCCTTTCTTGTGCCTACTTTGTCTTTAGACCAGGCCTGCAAATCATACAGCTGTGGGCAACAGTGAAATATGTCGGGTTGCCACTGTGCACGCTCCTAACTGTCACATGGACTTCAACAACAAACAATTGTAAATCTGTCTCTAGTCTAACCTATTTGGAGCCCAAAGAAGTTTAGCCTACTTTAATTTTAGCCGCTACCAAATTGTGCAGGTCTGCTTTAGACCTTGATACAGATATCACTACTAGCCATTGTTATTCCAGGAATACTTCTAAAAGTCTAGATTTTACAGAACCTTTCAAAGTTTATGGAGTCCTTCACTGGTCAAGTGTTGGAAGGGAGACAGGAACTCTTTTGCCCCATCCCTCCCTCCTCCAGTCCTCCATCTGTGGGTTGGATTGGACCTGCTCTCTCTTCCATTTCAAGTCACTGAAATACTCGGGTTCCAAACTGCTTACTGTATTATACAAGATCCACATGTTGAGCTTAAGTCTCTTAAGCCAGTCCTAATACGCCTCCTACTCAGCATCATATCATTTCATCTAATGGCTTTCACTTCTTCCAAACTGATCAAAGACTTATTTTTTGTTGTTGTTGTTCTGTTTTTGGTTTTTGGCTTTTTTTTTGCTTTTTGGAGGGGGGAAGGTAGGGCAATTGAGGTTAAGTGACTTGCCCAAGATCACACAGCTAGTAAGTGTTAAGTGCCTAAGGCCAGATTTGAACTCAGATCCTCCTGACTCCAGGGCCAGTGCTTTATTCATTGTGCCACCTAGCTGACCTTGATCAAAGACTTCTTGAACCTATTCTAGCATCACTGAATAATTGACTCACTAAATAGAGGTATTCTCACTTGATTGAGACAGTTCCTTTAAGAAGAATGGCATAATTGAATGACTGAAACAAGTGATCTCTCCTACTTTTACATATATATATTCATTTTCGTGTATATTACATGTACCTTAGAGTTCTTCAGAGGGGTGAGGAATAGAGTTCATGTTTTCTGGCTTCTAATTAAGGGCTCTTTCCCTTTCACTTCACTGCAGTCACTACTTTCAAAATAATAAATTGATATAAGCCCAGATCTCAATTTTCTGCCTTGTTCCAAGGCTACAGATGGTAGACCAGAGAGCATTCTCTAATGTAAAGGGACCTGGGTGGTTATAGGAATGGAAAGGGAAAGGAAGGCTAGTTTTAATCTGAACTCTGACTTTCTCTGCCATTTATCTTCTCTTTTCTCTCAATGATACAATAGGAGGAATCAAGATATTATGAGAAGAGACCTTTTACCCAGGGTTATAACTGTTATAATTGATTTCCATTCCCATACTCCCTTGAGCTATGTTCCCATTGATATTGGAAGCTAAGTAGCACAGTAGATAGAGAGCTGGGCCTAGAATCAGGAAGACCTGAGTTCAAATCCTGCCTCAGACACTTACCAATTATGTGACCTTAAGCAAGTCACTTAGCCCTGTTTGCCTCAGTTTCCTCATCTGTAAAATGAGCTACAGAAAGAAATGGCAAATCCATTTTTGCTAAGAAGGCCCCAAAATGTAGTTATGAAGAGTTAGTCAGAACTGAAAATGACTAAACATAAAGACAAAGTTAGCTATAATTAGGGCCAGGGCCAGTTTAACAACTTACTATTTGTAAAATAAATGTATGTATCACACACTTTTAAGTTGAATCTGCATTATTAACATTTTTATTACCTTCTTAAGTCTACACAAACAACAAAACAATAAATCAAGCCCTGATTTGTAGCATTCGACTCCTTCTAAGATGCGTATGCTCATGCTAAAAATTTAAGGATCAGGCATCCTGACCAGAATGAGTTGGCTTTAGCATGCCAGGTTAGGGGCTGGATTGGATTAATCAACATTTTAGAACTTTAGCAGTCTCTTCTAGTTCTAGATTGTTCAAATTACTACAGATGCAAAATACCTGGACTATCTGGACTCAGTATCTGGACTCAAAGAATCCCAGAAAACTCCAACTCTGCCAATTGCTTTTTGGATTGTTTTAGACAATGTGCTTAAATTCTTAAAGGGAAAGACCTGGTTTTTCTCTTTCTTTGCATCCCTGGCACTACACAGAGTACTGGTATATAAGCACTTAATAAAGTCTGGATTGATTGATTGAATCTTAATTTCCTCATCTATAAAATAAGACAACTGGACTAAGCAGCAGCATGGCATAAGGGATAAGGGCAGTGGACTTGGTGTCACTAGCTAAGTGAAGCTAGGCAAGTCACTTAACTCTGTTTGCCTTAGTTTCCTCATCTGTAAAATGAACCAGAGAAGTAAATGGCAAACCACTCCAGTATCTTTCCTAAGAAAACTTCAAAAAGGGTCACAAAGATATTGGATGTGACTGATACGACTGAACAACAACAAAACAATGACAATGACAATGAAACTAGGTTCAGATCCTGCCTCAAAAAGGTGCCAGTGATGTGATTCCTGGCCAATCATTTATTCTGTCAGGGCTTCAGCATCTCATCTGTAAGACAAAGGTTTTACACTCAATGTCAATTTCAGTTCTACAGGTGCCATCCTATGATTGCATGGCTTGAGGACTTCTGGAGTCCCTTCCAGCTCCAAATCTAGGCCCCAGAGGATTCATGCTGCACACTTTAGTGATTGTAGGGTTGTTTCCCAAACCCTGTGCTTGAATTTCTTGATACTCATAAAATCAGTTTTGTTCTACTCAGTTTAAGCATAGCTTATGTTTTGTTTGCACAAATAGAAAAGACTATACATTGTTCAGTACATGAATGGTAGTAAAATCTCATTTAGTGCTCAGTTTAGAAGTTGAGGTTTTTATTTTATCTTTTATTGCTAAAGACTTATTCTTTTTACCAGGGAAAGTACAAGCAGCAAAGCAGAAATATGAGAGTCATTACTACTGATTAAATGATAATTTTCTGGAGGGACACTTTGCATCAGAAAAGAAAATAATGAGTTCACTTGAATTTATGGACCTAGCAGCATCTGGAAAAATTCTTTCATGCTCTTCAGTATCTCCTAGGCTGAACATTTCCTGTATAACACTCAGTGATCTTCACAACAGCCACTGAATAAGAGGTTAAAAAGTAGACAACCTTAGATTGCAAGCAAACACAATTTGTAGCAAGACTACTGGAAATGATAAATATGGTGGTTCATGCCAGTAAAAACTAATTTGCATATGCTACCTATATCATCAGTTTCTTTGGCAATAGTGAATGAAGATATAACCCAATGGAGAGTATACAGTATTTCAGTATTTATTGGTAAAGAAAAATGCCAGAATTTAATACAAAGTATCTCAAATAGCAAACCTTTACTTGGAGCTAAGATAATACCAAGTTTCTAGAGATGGCTACCATTTGTTTCATGCACAATTATATTTTTTCTATTCTATGATGTTATGGAAATGCCTGTTTTATTAAGATCAGAATAAAATAAAATTAAGGAAAACAGGTAATACTAGGTTTCTAAACAATATAGGCATCATAGAAGGCAAAAACACTTTCATATAAAATGAAAACACTTCTCAGCAAACAAAACCAGTGCAGTTAGAATAAAAAGAGAAACTTTTGATTTGGAAAAAAAAAATTTCCGTACCATAAATCACTGAAAAAGACACAATCTTCAAGGCATATAAGGAGTAGACATAAAAATATAAGACCATTGTGGACCATAAGAACCATTTTTGCCAATAGATGAGCAGATAATGAATACAAAAAAAAACTTTAACAAAGAACTTCAAATTATAAATGATCATCAAAAAACGTGCTCCCAAATGCTATAAAATATTCATATGGTAAACGGAAAATTAGGAAGTACCAAAAGGAAGACAAGCACACTGATAAATTGTTGGTGGATTTGTATACTTGTAAACTTGCCCAGGAATCCCAGATTTTAGTTTATTAGAATTATGTTAGGAAAAAATGACTACTTTATATATGCCCTTTGCCTGAATAATACCATTTTTGGATATATACCCCAAAGAAGTAAAAAAAAAAATTAAACGACAAAGACAGGTTCACTCTATACCAAAATAATTCTAGTAGCACTTTTTTTATACTAAGAAAAGAATTGGAAACACAGTGGTTGTCTCCCATAAAGGAATTAACTCACCAACAACAATGACAACAATAAAATGGCATCCTAATGTCATAGAATATTTTGTTACTCAGTGAGTGATGACAAATATGAGAAACTGAGAAAATAGAGAATGATTTTCATTAACTTATGTATAATGAAATAAACAGAACTAGGACAAATATGGAGACAATTACTCTAACAGTATCAATGAAAAGATCACTAAGAGAAAGCTAAGAAGGATGGCTGCCTGAACAAGATGCATACCACCCAGCTCCCATATATCTAATTCAGCAAAACGTAGGATCTTCTCCAGTTAACTGCCTTTCCTATTATCTCCAATCTCTCATAAATCCTCAATGTACCCCTATTAATTGCCTATTTCCCTTATTTCTTCACTCCTTTCTGTATCCTCCCTATCCTTAAAAAATGCATCCCTACTAGGTCTCATCCTATATCTCTACTTCCCTCACAATATGAAATGTGAATTTTTAATTAATTTATGGAATTATGAAATGTGGCAGGCAGTCCCAATCCCCTGGGCACTTGTTGGGAAAGACTGTGATGGCAGCACAGAGTAAGGCTTCACTCTCACTTTAATAAGGCACAGAGGGAGCAGTGGGCAAACTGCAGAGAAAGTACAGAGATGAGCAGTGAAAAGAGGAGTATAGAGGCAGATGGCTTGGAGTCAGGGATAACAAAGGCAGGCAACATGGGGAAGAGAATGAGGAGGGGAAAGTCATAGAATCACTCACATAACCATGGATCAACTGGTAACATGGATGCAGAACGATATTTATCAATATTTTCATATATTTTTTGGTCCACTAGTATCTCATTTTATTTTACCCCCAAGCCTGAACCTTTGGATTGATCTAAGTTAGGCCTTGTCCAGAAGATAAGGATACAGAAGCTATGGAAATAAAATTAACATAATTTGTGAATGTCTTTATCATTTCTCCCTAGGGCAACTGAAGTTAGTTCAAGCTTTGACCAAAGTTTGATGAGAGGAGGGTTTTGATTGGTATCTATTGTTTAAGTCAGAAAGGATGTATCTCAGGGCTACCTTATAAAACTATATGAGCCTCTGACTATATCACTGAGGTATATAAAAAAATGTTGGATAAAGAAAAACAAATGGTGGTTTATCTTAATGATGAGTACTGCTGGGGTCCTTGATAAATGTCTCCTCCTTTCCATCCCTGCCTGTGGATATGGTCCAATGAGTTCCATCTATTTTCAGCTGTTTGAAAAATCTCCTTTCTCATTAGTCTCTTTTGTGCATGTCCCACATTTCCAAAGAGACTATATTTAATGTAAGAAGCCTTTAAAATGGAAAGTGTAAAACTTACTGAAGGGAAGGATGAAGCTCAGAGGAGAATCATTTACATTTCTGTCACTTTCTTAAAGATATCAAGATCTACAAAATGGAATATGTAAGATTCTGCTTTCCAAAGATAAGCATGTATTTCTACCTCTGTCTCTGTCTTAGGTAATTAGAAAGAAGTCTTAAAAATCATATCTTTCAAATAAAATAGCTAGATTATTTATTCTCATTTATTTCCAAAGTATTTTTTGATTCCTGCCCTTCCACCACTGCTTTCCTTCCCAATCCCCTTCTGAGTTAGTCGACCAGACCAGTTCCATCTTGCCAGCTTGACAAGAAATAAGAATTGTAGTTCTACCATGAAATTAGACCTTTTGAAATAGTGGATTTAATGTACCTGACAGGTGCCACTGTGATAGCAGTGAATACATCTACAGAAATACTAATGACAATGATTCTTTCTAGGAGTCTGACATTTGGGGAATGGGAAGTTCTGATCCTGGAAAGACCCACTGCAGTACTGAGTAAACTAAGGCTTTTCAATACTTACATTTTGAAATTGTGTTCATTAAGGTGATTTTATTTCTGAAGGGGATTTCTGGAAATGAAAATCCTTCTATCAATAAAAATCAGCAACTCTTCCATAGTTTACATGCTTAGAAAATTTCCTTGAGCACTGAGGGACTAAGTGATTTGCCTAGAGCCCCATAGCAAGCAAGTGCGCAAAGAGCTAGGACTTGAACACAGGTCTTAGTAAATCTAACAGTGGCATGCTTTGCACTATGACTCACTGTCTCTTTTTCCCATATGAATGTGTATGTGTGTGTGTGTGTGTGTGTGTGTGTGTGTGTGTGTGTGTGTGTGTGTATACATTGGTCGACCTGAATATGGGGAGCAAAGAGTTGTCCAGTCATTTCAGTCATGTCTTACTTTTTGTCACCCCGTTTGGGATTTTCTTGACCAAGATAGTGGTATGGTTTGTGATTTCCTTATTGACGGTTAAAAAAAAAAAGAATAGGTCTCTGTTGTGAAAACTAAATAACTTTTTACTTTTTTTTCAATGCATATCTGTTCCTTTGGGTATTCTCCAAATTTTGAATGTCTTCTTCTGCCTCCACATGTTAAATTCCTACAGACTATAACTCCTTGTTCTTGCAAGCGTGCTCCCTTCTTATTTTTGATCTTCGGAATCCTACTCTTGCTTCAAGGATCAACTTGGCTATCACCACTTTACTGAATCCTTTCTTGAACCCAAACATTTACTTGCAATTGTACTCTCCCAAAGTTTTCCTAAAGTATTTTGACTGAATCTCTCTCTTACTTTTTGGCACACGCTACCTTGTACTAATTATATTTATCAGTATATAGTGTATATTGCCTTCCTCAGCACCACATAAGCTTCTTGAGGACAAAGACTGTTATCTTTATTTCGGTACTTCCAGCACCATGCACAATGTAGGTGCCATGCACATGGCAGCTGCCTCTTGCACACAATAGGTGCTATGTTTGTTGTATTGAATTCAGTTGAATTATTGAACATGACTATAGCTTCCAAGTCCTAGCTCAACATGATAAGGAGAAGTGGAAATGTATTTCCTGCCTAAAAAATCACGCTGTTCAAATGCCAGAGACCCTCCAAACATTAACCACAAAGCTATTCCATACTTCCCATCACCTCTGCAACTTTTCACTCTCTCTTTAGAAGATAAGTGTATCTATCCTGACCTCAGACTTCAACCAAGCAAAACATAGATTTCCAGAAAATGCGATCCAGACAGTTGCCAGGACTGCATAGCTTTAACAATACAGACATATAAGTATAATTACGCCTCTTCCCCATTCCTTTTCACCTCTTGCTCAGGGAACATTAATAAAATTAATATTCCCATTGCTCCTAGAAATGGCATAAAAATCAACCATCCTGAAGCCCTTATTTCAAGTCCTTTAACTGCCTACTCTAGTCCATAGACCTCACCCTTGCACATATACTAATAAATTTTCAGGGATCCCACAAACTTGGATGGTGGAAAAATACAACTTTATTTTTGCTAACCTCTAACTGAAATTTAGTTTTTCCTGTTATGTAAAAATGTTATTTTGAAAAGGGGGCCATTGATTTGATCACACTGTCAAAGATTAACCATAAACTTTAATCAATCCCCAGCTTAGAACAAATCTCCTCTTCCTGGTCACCAGCATCTGATATACATTGTATGGCCAAAACAAGAGTTCTTAGCTAAAATCTGTAAAGTTCCCTCCCCCCCAATATATATTGATAAGTGAATATCAATATAATCAGTTTCCTCTGCAATACCATGAATTTTATATTACACATCTGAAAACAATATTCAGAAAAGGACTCCATAGGCTTCGTCAAATTACCAAAGTGCTCCATGACACAAAACAAAAAAGTTCCTAGAAGAATGTTTCTTGATTGATTGGATTAATTAATGTGCCACACACTATGCTAGGTGCTGGGAAAACAAATTTAAAAGTAACACCACCCAAACCCTTAAGGAATACACATTCCTTTTCAAATATCTCTATTGATATTGTTTATTTTCACATCTCCTACATTTGCCCCTGTATCTTTCTATTCCTACTCTTCCCAGATAATGGTTGTAAGAATTATTCCTTATAACAAAGATTTATTTTAAAGCTAGAAGAAGAGGCAGTTAGGTGGTGCAATGAATAAAGCACTGTCCCTGGAATCAGGAGGATCTGAGTTCAAAGTTGGCCTCAGACACTTAACACTTACTAGCCATGTGACCAAGTCACTTAATCTCAATTGTCCTGCCATCCCCCTTCCAAAAAGTTAAAAAAAAAAAAGGAAAAGAAAAACGGAAGAAAAAAATGTAAATTCATTAATATATCAAACAAATCTGATATGATATGCAATGTCCCACAACTATGGAGACCAACTTTTGCAAAATTGCATGGGGAGTTGCGTTCTCATATGTTCTTTAGAGGCACATTTGTTATTTATAATTTTGGAACATTCAGCTTTATTTTTGTTTTGTATATTCCATTTACATGGTAATAATTGTGCCTGTTTCCAGGCTCTGTTTCACTGCCACCAGTTCAAGTCTTTCTGTGCTTCTTTGTATTCAACATGCTCACCATTTCTTACAACACAATTATATTCCATTACTTTCATGTGCCAAAATTTAAACATTTCTCAACTGATGGGCATCTACTTTGCTTCCAGGTCTTTATTATCCCAATTTGTGCTCCTATATTTTTTAACAATTTATTTTCTTGATTATATCATTCATTTCCACAAAATTATGAGTTACAGATTTTCTCCCCATCTTTCCCCTAACCAACACCTCAAAACAGCCATCCCACTGTATAACCCTTCCCTGAATCTGCTCTCTCCTATATCCTCCCCCTTGCCCACTCTGACTTTCCAGTACGGCAGGATGGATCTCTCTACCACAGTGCCTGTTTTTCACAGGGCAATTTTCCTTCACAATTTCTGGAAGGATGCTTTCTAAGTTCTATTTTTTTATCATGGCTTTCAGGTAGTCCAATAATTTCTAAATTGTCTCCCCTGGATCTATTTTCCAGGTCAGTGGTTTTTTCAAAGAGATATTTCACATTGCCTTCTATTTTTTCATTTGTTTGGATCTGTTTAATAGTTTCTTTTTTATTTTTTATTTATTTTCTTGTTTACATTATTCATTTTCATTACATTTTTGAATTACACGTTTTTCTCCCTGTCTTGCCCCTGCCCCAACCCTAAAACAACAATCCCACTGTAAAGCCCCTCCTCTGCTCTGCTCTCTTATTTTCTGGTAGGGCAGGGAGGGTCTCCATATCCCTGCCCCTGTAAATCTTAATTCCTAGTTCCAGGTATTGCAGAACTTTAAATTCTAGATTCTTTCCATTCGGATTGTACAGGACTACTTCATAGTGAACATATTGTGACAGTGATCGTCCGTCTCTCCTTCCTATCCCACCCCCCCTTCTTCTGTTCTCTACACTGTCCCTGTCC
>JAQQSW010014282.1:0-12141 GCA_028646575.1 Pseudocheirus occidentalis | reverse complement strand
GGTAGCAACAGATGTGCTTTCTGTCTTTTGGAGAGTTTTGGAGCTTGAAAATCTGTTTAGAGTCCCATTTTATGAGTTTTTTAGCGTGTTTGTGTGGGAGCTGTGGTGTTTTGCTGCTTCTATGCTGCCGTCTTGGCTCCGCCCCCCATTATAATGCCACTTACCATTATAATGTCTTTATGTAATAATATACCATTATTATAATGGATAAATCTGTAGACCAGAGAAGTTGGGTAAATGACTTAATTAAGTCTTCATAGTCAGGAAGTTGCCATTGTAGGTTTTAAACCTAGGTCACTAGTTCTAGGTGATTATTCAATTAAACTCAGTTTTATTCAATTCAACAAACATTAATTACATTGCTGCTTTGTGTAAGATACCTTTGTATATATGCTGTTAGATAAAAGAAAAAAAACAATCCTTCAGTTTAGTTTAGTCTGTTGGTAGAGAAAGTTACGGATGGATATTTAGGCTTCATGATCATATAGATATGTTGGTACCAGAACTGATTGAATTACTACACCCAAAGATAGGGGATAAATGGATCAACATTGACCTAAAATGAGAACCCCAGTTGATGGCTAGAGAACTCCATCCTAGGCATTGTTCTTTTCAACATTTTTTTCCCAGTGCCTGGGATTGAGGTATAGATGTAGTATTTATCAAATCTATGTTTTATAGGGAGCTAGGAAGAAGAGACTAGCTAAAGTGTTTGCTGGGGTTGTGGGGAAGAAACAGGAAAAGTAGTCCCTTCTGTTAGGTACCTGATTTCTTCTATCCTGTGCTTCTCTGAACAGTTAGCACCAAAAATAACAGAATTATAACTTTAGACTGGGAGGAACCTTAGAAATTCCTTTGAGTCTACCACCTTCTATTTCCTCACCAGCTATTTTTCTGTGTCCTTACCACATTTCTGAAATTTTCATATTATTCTTCAAGACTTAGGACCAAGCCCTCCATTGGCAGAATTATCCTCACCTCAACATTTGTTTTAATATGAGAAGCATATTAAAAGAAAATGGAGGCAATATTGGTTATTTGGTATAGCTCTTTGCAAAAAAAGTCATCAGTAGGTAACACTTTTATGTTGATATAGGTTTATAAAAATGATTCCTACATATTAAAAAGGACACGGAGAGAAAAAGAACCATTTGAAGAAATGATTTCACTGAAATGCCCCTGTTACCCACTTTACCATTTACCATTCCTGAAATTAGTAGCTGTTGTGGACACAGAATCATTGGGCAGTTAGTGGTTTTAGGGAATGGATAAACATTCCTCTTTGAAAAGAGAGTGGTGGCAACTCCAGCATTAATGTGGCACTGTTTATGAAGAATGATTTTGTTCGTTTGAAGGTGAGTGTATAGCCTCAGTTACATGCCCACAAATATAGTGCAGAGGATTTTCATAGCAATTCGTCATATTTTGAAGGGACCAAAAATCCAAATCATTAGGGATGCTTTTCTCTTACACATCACAGATGGTCATGAATATTGAAATTATATTCATGTTAAGCCAAACTCATGTCAAGTCTCAATTATACTTACATTAAACTTAATAGGATACCTGGGAAATTTTACTGTGTTGTGTCTACAGTAATAACTAGACACAATAAGCCCTCCTTTTAAATTCTTCTTCTTTCTCAATTCATTGAGCATTCATTAAGTATCTACTATATGCTAGTATGTTGTCAGGTATCAATCAAAGAGAAAAAGAGAAAACTAGTAATAGTTCCTGCCTCAAGTGGTTTGTATTTTACTTAGATGTAAAGTAATAAGCATAGATAAGATCATTGGGAGGCAACTAGATGGCCCAGTGGATAGAGCAATGGAACTAGAGAAAGGGAGACCTGAGTTCAAATCCTGCCTTAAACACTTACTAGCTTTGTGATCTTATATCAGGCATCTCTGTCTGTCTGTTGCTTCATCATCTGTAAAATACATATAACAAAAGCAATTACCAGCTAAGGTTGTAGAAAGGATTAAAATGAGAAAATACCTGTAAATTACTTTGTAAATCTCAAAGCATGATATTGTTGCTCATTCGTGTTCAACTCTTCATGACCCCATTTGAGGTTTTCTTGGAAAAGATACTGGAGGGGTTTCCATTTCCTTCTCCAGTTCATTTTACAGATGAGGAAACTGAGACAAACAGGGTTAAGTTACTTGCACAGGGTCACACAACTATTAAGTGTCTGAGGCAGATTTGAACTCAGGAAGATGAGTCTGTATGACTGCCGTCCTAGTACTCTAACCATTGAGCCACCTAGCTGCCCTATAAAGCAGGATAGAAATATTACCTATTTATGTAGGAGGAAAGGGAACTCAAAACCCTAGGTTTTCTATAGGAGATGGTACTTGAACCTTATCTTATGGAAGCTAGGAGATGGAGGTGAAGGAGCAGCATATTACAGGTATTGAAGGCAGTCTGTGCAAAGGTGCATAGATGGGTGACAGAATACTAATTAATTCAGAAAGCAGTATGAATCATAAATTTTGCTGTGTTGATGAGATCATGTAATACTATATGTTAGCTACAATTTAACTTGTAATTAATGATAGTCTACTTCAGTTATTTGGGTCAAATTCCCTCTAATCAGGTATTTCATTTTATTTATTATTACCAATGATTGTTTTGATGCCCTTGATTAGTTTATTACTCAAGACATCAGAATAACTAGTAGAAATGAATCAGGAAATACCAAACTTCTAAGTGTGTTTTCAAACTAAAAAAATAATATTTTTTATGAATTCACATTACTTGTATTACTCTTATCATGTTTTCACAGCACAAGAATTCATTGCTCTTGTATTTTCTTCATTAGGCTATTTCAACAAAATTGTTTTTTTTCTCAATTATATTTTAGTGAACAGCCTTAACCATCAGCTCAATCCAAGAAATGGATATTTCCCCCCTTTGGCATCACAATTTGTATTTGTCCCACTTGGGAAGTAATCACCTGCATGTGAAGTGGGGCCAGGTTTCACATCAACTTTTCCTAAAGAGTCTTCATTTTTGGCTTTTTGGTTGATCCTTTGGTTTATAAAAAAAAAAAAACAAAACTCACTGACAGATAAGTAGTCTGCATGGAGGTTTTAATAGCATAATTTTGCTAAATATTTTACATTCTAATTAACAAATATTAGTGTTTTAGATGTTGTAGAAGCTCTGTTGTAACCCATTAATAATAAATTCATTCTTTCTGATCTTTTCTAATTTCATATGAAGAGAGAAAAGTAGTTACATGGACATCTTTCCAGTGAATTCATGTATGAACATAGTTTGATAGTTTGAACCATTCTACATGGGCTAAGACCTTAACTCATAAGTAGAATTGACCAGAAGCAGTTCTTCCATGGAAGAATTTTGGGATAAAAACAAAATATTTATGGTTAGCTTACATGATATAGTTTATATTAGCTTATGTGACCCTAAGCAGCAGCAGAGTTTCCACGTGATTCTATCTCCTCTGGGTCCATCTCACATCTTATAGATGAAATAGTTAATTCTAGGGATTTGTACCACACATATTTTAATTTCTCTTATAGATAAGGAGTCCATACTTGAATGTGTGGAGTTTGGACATTTTCTATATTAACTCTACTCTGGAATTCTTAACCCAGGGTCTGTGAACTTAAAAAGAATTGGTAACTGTATTTCAATATAATTGATTTCCATTGTAATCTCATGTATTTAACTTAATGAACTTAAGAACATTAACATGAGAAAAGGTTTATAGTCTTTACCAGACTTCCAAAGGAGACCATGACAGTACTAAATTACTATAAGTCAGATGCCCTAATTGATTTTGTCCTGATTTTGCCAATCAACACATATATCTTCAGCTGGTTTCAAAATAAAAAGTAAATTTGGGGCATTTTGGAAAAAGTATATTGTTTATGTACCAAGTAGCTTGACTTAGTCTCTGGAATGTTTGTCCTCTTAGTCTTTTCTCCAACACACGAGTTCAAGGACCAGACGTATTCCCAATCCTGAGTTCTCTGTGTAGGCCAGGAACCATGGCAGCTCCCTCTGTTCTGCAGATCTTATTGGCATATAATGGAGAATATGTATAATGCATCTGATTTCTTCTTACAGTACTCATAGATATGGCAAACCCACCCAAATCTTTGGACATAATTGAAAATAAACGGATTTGGACTGTTTTCAGATCCTGTTCAGTTTTATATTCAGTGACATAGTAGAAAAGGAGTATTAATGGGATAATTTGTACTTTCATTTAATGATGTTTCTTTTGGAATATTTAAGTAGAGGAGAACAAACCTATGTTGCCAATTTACTATACATCTACTACACACACACACACACACACACACACACACACACACACACACGTATATGACCAAGATCGCTATGCCTGGCTGTTCCATCCAATGAGCATCACAAAAACTTTTTTGTTTTGTTTGTCGTGTATGAGATTTATCACCTTCTTTCTCTGAAATTAATGATGTGTGAAGGCCTTAATAACTAAACAGTACCAGATACTCCTGAGGATACCATTTTGAAATAAAAGCAATTTTATTTTGGAAATCTGTTGCCCTCTTGTGAAATGACTGTGCCTAAGGTGTTTTATCTGTCACTTTAATCCGTCATGGAAATTACTTTCCCAAGTTAGCACAGAAATAGAACCTCGATTCTAAGAAAAGCTAATCCTGAGTTCCTAGGGATAAATGAAAATAATGGGTATTGAGATTGTTTCCATAGGTAATTGCTCTGGGGACAACGTTCAGTGCCATCAGTACGTGAAGATTGGTCAGTGGAAAAAACACAACAAGGGACTAAACATTTAAAGGAAAGTGAAACAAAACAAAACTGAGGAAGGCCATGTTAGATGCTTCATGAACTATTTTTACAAAATAGAACAGAGCTAGCAGATATCAAACAAATCCATCTTCAAGAACACTTAGCCTTGGGCACTTCCAAATTATTTCTCTCAATTCTAACAGTTTGAGCAAAAACATTCCCGGATTTTGATTTTCCTTATTAAATGTATTTGTCATTTTTCCCTTGCCTTGGGCCGAGTCCAACTTTCATGTCTTTCTTGTCTACAGGTATGGGTAAGTCCTAACTTTTTGACCTAAGAACTTGGCTTTCTCTACAAAAATCCCTGCCTATCCATTGACCCAGGCAAGTTGTTTAAAGGTAAAACGTAGGAAGGATTCCGTACATTTTGGTCAGGCCAGAGTTAAACCGATGAACAATCTGCAGAGAGAATGGTGGAAATACCAAGAAACATATGCTGTTTAACTAAATTAAAAGCAACATCTACTGCATTTAAATATTTTCACATTTGTGATAAAGTGTGATTTACATTCTATTTTTTCAGGGGACCTTGATTTTTGGTTTTTTAATATTATAGACTTCTTTGATAGTTGTGAAGCTTAGGAGCTCCTTGTCTTAATGTTTTTAAGTATTCAAAGGAAAATTTAAATCTTACTTAGAGTAGCAGTTCTCAACCTATGGGTTGCAACCCCTTTGGGGGTTGAATGACCCTTTTACAGGTGTTGCCCAAGACCATCAGGAAACACATATTTCTGTTGGTCTTAGCAACCGAGACACTGCTCCTCTATCCATCTCCAGGTGGGTCCTCCCACATGTAGATACACCCACATATGAGTGTTAAAGGGTGTTAAACATTAGGAAGGTTGAGAACTTGAGAACATTGAGAACTCTAATGACTTAGAGTTTTATTAAAATAAAAATGTATTTTTCCTATTCAAATTCACAGATGCACAGAAATCTATCCATGTTTCTACTGGAACTGGTGACCTAGGTATCATCAAGGACCTTGATTATTTCATTCATTTCTAGGTTCTCCTGTGCACATATTGGATTTTTGACCTTATATGACCCTTATCTCTTTCTGCATTTTTCTGCTTCTTTCATCTTTTATTCTAAGTATCTACCAATTTTCTAAAACATTATCAGCCCTCATAATTATAATAATTAACCTACTATATACTGAGTTGACTATTTTCAAATCTACCTATGCTGTGCCAGCCTCTTTGCTGACCTCATCTCCAATGCCCTGTTATATATCTCAAAAGAAATGTCCAGTAGATATCTTAAACTCAACATGTCCAAAACAGAACTTTCTTCCTAAACCCTCTCCCTTCCCTTCTTCCCTTTTACTTGCAAGGGAAACACTGTACTTCCAGTCCCTTAGACTTGAAACCCATGCATCAATCTCAACTCCTTACTTTCTCTCACCCTCTAAATCCAATAAGTTGCCAACGTCTGTAGATTTCCTCTCTGACACATGCCCCTTTCTTTCCTCTGACACTTCTGCCACTCTGGTGCAGTCCCTCATTACTTTCCACCTGAATGAAATATTGCAACAGCCTGCTTCTGGGTTGGCTTGCTTCAATTCTTTCCTCATTCCATTTCATCTTCCATCGTGATTTTCCCAACGTGCAGGCCCAATCATGTCACTGGTTTATTCAACTCCAATGGCTCCCTGTGGTTTCCGGAATCAAATACAAAATGCTGTTTGGCATTCAAAGCCCTTCATAAGCTAGTCCCCTTCTACCTTTCTATTTTTATGCTTTACTTCCTGCTACAGACTCTTCAGTCTAGTGACTTTGATCTTGAACAATACACATCATCTTTCAGCTCTGAGCATTTTCTCAAGCTGGCCTCCATGCTTGGAATGATCTCCCTACACATCTTCACTTCCTGGCTTCCTTGAAGTCCCAATTAAAATCCCATCTTTTACAGGAAGTCTTTCCCAACTCCTCTTAATCTTAGTGCCTTCCTATTATTATTATTTCTATTTTTTCCTGTATATAACTTGTTTGTACATATTTGTTGAGTCATCTTCTCCATTAGATGGCGACCTCCTTGAGAGCAAGAACTGACTGTTTCTTATAATCTTGTTTCATTTATATGTTGTTAATAATCCTTTGCATCATTTCGTTCTTTTAAAAATCAGTATAAGACCTTGCTATTATTGCCATGGACATATGTAACAGCTGTTTTCAGCTTCCTACTTTTCTACACAAGAAATATTTCATTGATTACTATATACATTCAACTCAATAATAAGTGACTTGAACATTTACAGAATGTTTTTAAAATTTGCAAAGTTGATCATATTCATTATCTTATTTAAGCCTTAGAGCAACCCCATAAGGCAGATACTATAACTTTGATATTATAGAAGAAGAACCTAACACTTAGAGAAATTCAATGTTGTACCTGTGGTCACATGGCCAGTAAGGATCAGAAGCAGAATTGGAATCTATGTCGGACATTCTATATAGTAGGCTATGCTCATTTTTATAATATAATGCCTATGACATCATGCTGAGTATGATTCAGTCTTGGGGATAACAAAGTGTTTTATATAATGGAATTTACCACATTTTTAACTAACAGTATTGTATCTGGTTCAGGCAGGCAACTTGATATAATCAGAAGGATATTGAATTTATAGCTGGTTTAAACTCCAGCCTTACTAGCTATGGGAAAATGGACACACTTGGGGCGACTAGGTGGTGCAGTGAATAGAGCACTGGCTCTGGAGTCAGGAGAACCTCAGTTCAAATCTGGCCTCATATACTTAACACTTATTATTCCTATTTTTCCTGTATAAAACTTGTTTGTACATATTTGTTGACTCATCTCCTTCATTAGATGGTGACCTCCTTGAGAGCAGGAACTGACTGTTTCTTATAATCTTGTGTGACCTTGGGCAAGTCATTTAACCCCCATTGTATAGATAAATAGAGACATTTATATGGTCTTTAAAGTTTACAGTAGTACCATTAAATAGGTAGTGTGACTATCATTTCACCTGTTTTACAGATGAAGAAACTGAGGCTTTTAGATTAGGTGTGCCCATTTTCTTTTTGTTTGGGTTTCTTGCTTTTGGGGAGCAACTGGGGTTATAGATACACATACACACACATGCATATATATGTACACCACATACTTGAGCCATCAGTTGCACTTACATCATCCCCAAGTGGTCATTTAGTCTCTATCTAAATACTTCCAGTTCCAGAGAACTTTTAAATAAGGCAATTCAATTCACTTTTGGACAATTGTACTTGATGGGAATTTTATACTCCATATGTTATCTCTCTCCATATATATAGATATACAGATAAGGATGCATGCACACATATATAAACACATATATAAATACCACATGTTTATATATATATATATATACACACACACACACACACGCATATATGTATATATATGCGTGTGTGTGTGTGTGTGTATTCTACCAAATAACTTTATTACTCCAAGTCTTTCCCTTAGGAGCTGAGCAAAACAAGTATTCTGAGATTTTTACTCCTATCTTCAATGCAGAGAAGTCATAGAAAAATAGCACTCTTTCTCACCTTTTTTGAGAAACTGGTGGCCCAATGAGCCACACTATGAAGTTACAGAGTTGGTAGCACCATTACAAATGGCTGGAATTTGGAAAGAGCCAATAAAATCTTTCCCATACCATTTACCCCTTTGACTACTAAGGGAGCCCTGGGTAAAAATATAGAACAATCCCTCAGATAGTGGAAAGCAGGGATCAGAGCCTCCCTTCTATGTGTATCTTTTCTTCTCTAGGCCAAGCATCTCTAATTCTTTCAACCAGGCTTCAACAAGTCCTCCCACTGCACTGATTGCCCTCCTTTGGATAGCAATCAAGAAGTAGACATTTCTAGCAGACAAGCATCCCTAGTGCCCACTTAACCTTGACTGCAGACTTCAACATTGAGAGCACTGTTGGGGAGACTTCAATCAACATCAACAGTGCTGCTGGCTAGCACAAGTGGAAAATTCAGCCAATATTAGAATTTGATATGAGAAATATAGCCACATTTCTTAGGTTTTAGGCTTTTTAAAAGAAAACATCTAAATAGACTATTAACCTCTAGATAAATTCACAGTATCCATTAGGAATCAAGTGCTTTGATCCTCACTCACTTATTTCTGATAACACAGTCGAAAATGGTGTTTTCTGAATTTTTGCAAAACCTCTAACAGTCATGTTCAGAAAAGCTGAGTCATTCTATTGCAGAAAGAAATGGAATAAAGAAAAACGCTCACTCTTCAATGACTGAGTGAAGACCTTCAAAGGATTGTGCTATAAATGTTGGAGGTATAAATAGAAAAATAAGAGAGCCCCTACTCTCAAGGAGCTCACATTCTAAAGGGGGAGATAATTACATATGGAAAATTTCAGCTGCAAATCAAGATGGAAAAGTCTCATGGTCCTTAAATAGTAAAGCAGAAAGATGTTAATACCTCTTCTTCCATGTCATTCTGTGATAGGTATTGTGTTAGGTGTTAGGGAAAGAAAGAAGAAAACAAGACAGTTCCTACTTTCAAGGAACTGACATTCTGATGGGGAAGACGAACACAATGGTGTGGGAGGAAGGGGGAGGAGCAGGGTAAGGGGGAGTCTGCACCAGAGAAAGTCAGCTGCTATGGAGCTAGAGTAGACCCAAGAATGAGCAGGAAGTGAAATGAACATCATGACTGGGGTTTCTCAAGATAGGATGTTATTCCCAGGCAGGGATCCATCAATCAAAGCAGGTCTCAGAATGGAATCATCTTTAGGCGGTCAAGGCATCTAGGGCAGGAGGAGCAGAAAGAAAATATCCCAATCTTCATTATATTAATTTAAAGGTATAGAAGGTCAAAAATCTCAAGGCATTTAATTTATGAATGTTGTGCCTTTTATATATGCAGAACTAAGGCTTGGAGATTTACTTACTTTGACTAGGATAGATCTCATCTTATAGAACTTTAATTTAATGTTACTCAGGTCCAAGAGTATGTAATCTCTTGGGTTCTCACATTTAAATCCAAGAATTTTGCTTAGGTTAGGCAAACTCATTTTAAAAAAACTTCAGAATATTACTGATACATTTTAAAGATAATTGGGAGGTTTTCCTGAAATCTGCAGATCCCCAGAAGCTAGTATTGGGCTCTGGTTAAAAAAATCAGATATTTTAGCAGAATCAGATATTTTATCATTTCTAAGGGCCCATCCTTTGATCTTATGTAAAAAGTGATGGCTTTAAATATTTGAATTTAAATTTATATTCAAATAGTATATTTCTCTCTCCTATATTTTCAATGCCATCAGGTATGATCATTATTGTAAACATTCATCCATAGGTGCATGCATACAAATATGTGATAAATCCATATTTTATGTATATTTGCATTTATGTATTATATGGAGAAATAACTTCATAACTGCAAAGACTGTTTAAGTTAACTGCTTAAGCCTCGCCTATAACACAGCATGGCTCTGTAACCTTGGGCAATTTACTCAATCTCATATATTTAAGCAACTCTCTAAGATCCTAAGTCAGCGGTTCTCAACCTGTGAGTTGCGGCCCCTTTGGGAGTCAAACGACCCTTTCACAGGGATCTCCTAAGACCATTGGAAAACACATATTTCTGATGATCTTAGGAACCAAGACACCACTCCTCTATCTGGCTCCAGGCGGGTCTGCCCACATGCAGATATACCTACATACGAGTATTAAAGGGTTGTGACATTAGGAAGGTTGAGAACCACTGCCCTAAGCTGTAGAAGAGGTGCCCTGTAGCTATCTCTACATGCCATACATTGTGCTAAACTTTGGAGACACAAGTATAAGTAATTAAGACAGGCTCTACCCTTTATCAGAGAGTTTTATAGAGAGAAAGACCCATACATACACATACACATGTATGGGGGGCAGGGTGTAAGGGATGATATTCCTCATGATGGGACTCTGCAGCATGATTTGAAGGTTCCTGGAAAGCAGAATAGTGACCTGGTTCTTGTCAAGATGAAGTCTCATCTATTAGAGTATAATCAGCAAAGCTGAATGTTCTAGGAAGTGGGTATAAAAAAGGGGTGACTTATACGAATACATGAACGAAAGTAGATTAAGATAGGACAAAATCTGATAGCCCCTTTTGGCTAGAATCCACTGTGTTAAGGGAGTAATATTATGAAGTGAGGCTAGAAGGGTAAGGACCTGATTTTTTAAGGCCTTAAATGTCAGAATAAAGAATATGTGTGTTATAGACAGTTGGAACCATTGAATATTTTTGGAGCAGGTTACGATATGATCATGCTGCTAGGTGGCACAGTGGATTGAATGCTGGGCCCGAAGTCAGGAAGATTCATCTTCCTAGGTTCAAATCTGGTCTTAGACACTTACTAGCTTTGTGACCCTACAGAAGTCACTCAACCTTGTTTGCCTCAGTTCCTCATCTGTAAAATGAGTTGGAGAAAGAAATATCAAACTACTCCAGTATCTTTGCTAAGAAAACCCCAAATGGGGTCACAATGAGTTGGACATGACCAACATAATGAACAACAACAGTGTAACATGATCAGGAGGAATTTAGGAGAGAAGCTGTATGGGTGCCTTTGAGGGCAGAGACTGCCTTTTTCCTCTTTCTCTATCCCCAGCTCTTAGCATTGTGTCTGGCACATAGTCAGTTCTCAATAAATGCTAATTGATGATTAATTTATTGATTGATTGATTGACTGGGATGGATTAGGGAGAACAAAGGTCAAGCAGAAGCCTGTTAGATTTTTCCTGAAAAGAGATGATAAAGGCCCAAACTAAGGTAGGCAGCAATGCAAAGAGGTAATGGAAGTCAGAGAAATTGTGGAGCAGATCTTTGCACGTAGAGTCCATGTTTGGCTATGGCCATCTTTTCTTTCTGTCCCTCAATGGTTTTCATGCAATAGCTCTCATTGCTTCTCCATCATAAGCATCATCAGGACTCCAAGTGAAAAAGGAGTTTTGCTTCAGTTGTGATTTTGGTGACCATCTGGAGAAGGCAATGGATTGGGCATCTAACTTAGGCAATAGACAGGGACATTTCTTCCCATCTAATATTCCAATGGCAAAACCAAAAGTTGAATTAATTAACACTATTCTGGGAAGGGAGGCATTTTTTCCTAAGGCATTATGAAATCCCAGGTAACTTGAACCTCAAAAAGAATCAATGCCTCTTTATTGGTTCGAGGCATTTCTGAGCCTACATGAGAAACTTTCTGATCTTGAAAGGGGGTGGGGTGGATGGGTAATGCAGTGAACAGAGCACCAGCCCTGGAATCAGAAGGACCTGAGTTCAAATCTGGCCTCA
>JAQQSW010014281.1:0-12141 GCA_028646575.1 Pseudocheirus occidentalis | reverse complement strand
TTATTCTGATATCACACTTAAATTTGCTTTGATGCAGTTTTTAATCTTTGTTCCAAACTTTGCCCTCTCAGAATAGACAGAATATGTCTAATCCTTCTCTCACGTGTCAAAGTTACTTAAAAACTACCATTTACCCCCAAGTCATCTCTTTCATAGGCAAAATATCTCCAGTTCATCTCTTCCATGGAAGAAACATCCCTAGTAACTTCAACCTGTCATCATATGGTATAAATATAAGGCTCTTCGCCAGTAAGGTTTCTACAAATAATCAATGTCCTTTACAAAATATGTAGCTCAGAGGAGAAAACTGTACTGCAGATGTGATTTAACTAGGGAAACATGCAGAAGAAGTATTATGTCTCTAATCCTGGAAGCTCTGTTCATGATTATGGAGGTGATAGTCTAGGATTATATTAGATTGTTTTTCTGCCATAAGAAACTGTTCAATCACAATGAGATTATAATCTAGTAAAACTCTGACATCTTTTCCTTTTTGAAAATGAACTTATCTCTAGCCAAACCTCTCTTCTTATTTACAAATGAAGTAAATTGCTTCAACCCTACTGTAAAACTTTATTTTTTTTATTTAATGTTTTAATGAGATCAGTGATTCAAAGCTGGAACCTTAGAGTTCAGCAATTTTAACTCAGTTTTTGAGAGTTATTATGGTACATTAGAAAGAGCTAAAAGACCTTGGTTGAAATTGATGCTCTGCCATTTATAAATTACAGGATTTGAAGAAAATTTCCTCATCTTACTATGCCTATGTGTTCATGTGAAAAATCAAGGTTTTGAATAAGAATGCCTATTTGAGATCTAAATTTAATTTTTTAATTGTGTCATTTAATGTGTACCATGTTGCTTCTGCATTTAGACCACCTTCCTTGCCTCCATCACTCAAAGTTGATTTTAAAAATGTTACAGAACCAAATACATAATATAGGGTACTCTACTTGAAATCTACTCCCAAGATAACATGGACTTCTCTGTGTCTAGTCACTAAACAAAATGCACCAATTTTACTATTGGGTAGCATACTTTTGCATAAGAAAGTGACATTTTTCATGTAAAATTTTTTTGATACTTTAATTCTTTAGTATAATCGATGTAAATTATAATTCTGGCAATTAACTGTTCTTCCAGCTAATAACTATCAAAAAGAGAATATTTATGATGAAGTGATCACTTCTTCCTTATAAAGATGTTGACTAACCATTTCTTTAATAATATGTTAAATAATTTTCACAGGAATTTAAGCAAAACTCACTGGTTTACAAATTGTTGATCCTCCCCCACCCTTTTAATGGGATAAGATTTACCCTTTCAAGTACATAAATATCTCTTTGTCCCCATAAATTTTGAAATGACACTGAGATATTCTTGAAAAATTTTCAGTGATTCTTTCAGTACTAAATGATTTAATTGGTGATGAATACATTAAGTATAATTAGATGTTGTCATGCTATCTTCTTATTTATGTAAACCCAGATTCAATAGTCTCTCCCACAGAGATTATAGATATCAATCACTACAGTAGTATTGAAAGGTAGTGGAATCTTGGGGTGAGTTAAATGGTTACTCTAAGAGGGCTCTGTGAATATCTTGGAAGTTGAACTGTCATTTTAGAGAGAATATTAACTGCAATAGTTGAAGAGAGGAACAAAGAAAAAGGATTATGAGAAAATTTCCTGAGAGAATGGCATTTTACCCATTTTAAAAATAAGAATTGGCTTTTAAGGAAGCCCTTTAATTGATATCCTGAGAAAATTAATGTTATGACCCTTCAGAAATGATGAAAAGTTGCAGTTGTTATAATGATTGAATGTGAGTAGTTCCTCCTCATTACTGACACACTTGAAATAATTATTTATATCTTTATTAGATTTTTTATTTGATATCTCTTAAATTCCTAAACTCAAATAAACATAAGTGATACTTGGCTTCTGGCTATATAATTTATTAATTTGACAACAAGCAATAAAATATTCAAATACATTATTTATGACATATCAACAATGAGAAAGTTCAAAGTCACCTTTAACCATATCACAACTGTTAAATACAAACACACACACACATATAATATATGCATCTAAACAGAATGCACATACATGTGCATGTATGTGCATGCACATGTGTATGTATATGTGTATGTATATGTGTATGTATATGTATGTTTGTATGAAAATTGAAGGGAAGACATGACAGAAACTCAGAAGAAAAGAACAGTATCAAAGCAGCTACAAGCAAAACTTTGTGGAAAAATGCTAATAAGACACAAGCTGAGCAAGAATTCCAGGAAGAGCAAAAGAAAGAGATGAGAGGTAGAAGAAAAATTTGGAAAAGAAATAAAAGTGATGCAAGAAAATTAGCCATTTAATAAAAAAGAGGCAGAAAAACACTGGAGAAAGTAATACATTAAAAACCTGAATTGGGCTAATAGCTAAACAGGCCCAAAAATTATTTTAAGAAAATAACTCCTTAAAAAAGCTGAATAAGTAAAATGGAAAAAAAAATCTACAAAAATTAACTGAATAGAACTCCTAAAAAATACACAAAATGGAAAAAAGTACAGAAGCTCATTGAAAAAAAATATTCCTTAAAAATTAGAATTTATCAAATGGACATTAATGACTCCACAAGAATTTGAGAAAAAATAAAGGATAGGCCAAGAATGAAAAAAAAAATTGAACTATCCCCTCCAAAAAACAACTGACCTGGAAAAGAGATCAAGAGAAATAATTTTAAATGATTGAATTATCTGAAAGCCATGATCAAAGGAAGAACCTAAAATCATATTTCAAGAAATTATAAATGAAAACTGGCCCAATATCCTAGAACCAGAGGGTTAAATATAACTGGAAATAATCCAGTTATTAGCTCCTGGAAAAGATTCTAAAATCAAAACTCATGAAAATATCATATCCAAATTCCAGAGCTCCAATGTCAAGAAAAATTATTGCAGACAGCCAGAAAGAAATAATGAGTTTTGGGGGGAGTTGTGAACTGGTCCAATCATTCCAGAGAAAATTTTAACACTATGCCTAAAGCACTAAAGTACTGTGATCCATTCTGACCCTTTGACCTAGAAATATCACTAGATCTGCTCCTCAAAGAGAACAAAGGAAAAGAATTGATACTGCTGTCTTCAATATTATCAGAGATCAGAGAAAAATAACTTGGGGGTGGAGCCACGATAGCATAATAAAGGCTGGAACTTGGTTGAGATCTCCCTCAAACCCTTCCAAATACCTGTAACATATTCTAGAGCTTCAGAATCCACAAAATGACAGAGGGCAAGAAATCTCCAGCTCAGACATACTGGAAGGTTGACAGTAAGGTTCTATCACACTGGACTGGTAGTGAAGTTCAGTCTAATTTGGGCCATGCCGGCATAGATTGTTTTGGAGGAGTCCTCAAAGGACTGAATCACTGGCAGCTGTGGTGGTTTCCACATTTCAGCCCAAAAATACCAAGAAAAGACAGAATGAAAGATCAGCGAGAAAACTCCATGGTAACTGGGTAAGAGAGGACTGTGGTTGGGTCCCACCTCTGGGACTTTGGAGGTGGTGGCAGTGGCAGTGGCAGCAGCAGCGGTAAAGGTGAAGGAGTTAAGGGGGCAGGTGATAGAGGAGAGGACAGACTGGGGGAAGGAGTAATTGAAATGCATTCCATCTTAGGGTGGGAGGAGGAGAGAGATAGAGAGAAAATTGAGAACTCAAAATCTTTCAGAAATGAATGTTGAAAACTAAAAGTAAATTAATAATAAAAAATAAAAATATTATCAAATATCTCCCAAACAAGAGATCTAATGGCCTTTTCTTAGTCCTTACCTTTTTAACTCATGATAGCATTTGTGCATATCAGCACTCTGCCCCTTCTCTAGTGTATACAATCTTCTTCTTGAATGATACAATTTTCTTCCTATTTGTCTTCCCTCTCATTTTCACTATCCTTTGTGTGGTAGGGGGCATTATCCATATCTCCATATCTGAATGTGAACAATTCCTAAGTTTCTATTTTAGTTAGCTGGGGGGTGCAATGGATAGAACATTGGAGCCAGAGCCAAAAATACTTGAATTTAAATTCAATCTCACATACTTATTAGGTATATGATGTTGGAAAAGTCTCTGTCTACACCAGTATTCTCAAATGTAAAATGATAATAATAATATCATTTGTGTCCCAGGGCAGTTGTGAGGCTCTAATTAGATAGTATTTGGAAAGTGCTCAGTACAGTACCTGCCACATAATAGTTCCTCAATCAATGCTTGTTTTCCTTCTTCTGCTTTTATGCCTTTTTTCTTCCTTCACTTCCTTCCTTTCCTTGCTTTCTTCCTTCCCTCACTTCCTTCCTTCCTTCTTTCCTTCCTTCCTTCCCTTCCTTCCTTCCTCCCTTCCTTCCCTCCTTCCTTCCCTCTTTTCCTTCCTTCCTTCCTTCCTTCCTTCCTTCCTTCCTTCCTTCCTTCTTTCCTTTCTCTCTTCCTTCCTTCTTTCCTCCCTCCCTCCCTCCCTTCCTTCCTTCCTTCTTTCCTTCCTCTCTTACTTCCTTCCTTCCTTCCTTTCTCCCTTCCTTCCTTCTTTCCTCTTTCTCTTCCTCCTTCCCTCTTTCCCTTCCTTCATTTTTACTTATTTTCTTCCTTCCTTCCTTCTTTCCTTTCCTTCTTCCATCTTTCCTTTCTTCCTTCCCTATAGTCTTCTTTCTCTCTTCTTTTCCCACAAAATATCTTGAGGGTCTCATTAGTTTCCATGGCTTAATTGTATTCTTTATACAGATGCTTCTTCAAGGCAGATCTCCCACATCCATTTCTCCTTTGAGCTGCAGGCTGAAAACTCTCTCTTATGAATATCTATATCTAGTTATCCCATAGGTATCTCAAACTCACTATGGCCAAAGTATACCGACAACATTGCAATTGGTCTCCCTTTTTTCAGTCTATACCTTCAATTCTTCCTCTTGACCAAAAATAATTTTATATCCCAAGATCAACAAGGAACCTCTGTTCAGCAGGAATAATTAGTAGCTCCCTAGATCTCCTAATAATATTAGGACACGATCTCTTATCATTGTCCTAAGAAAATGCATGTTAAGAAAACTTCCTGTACAGATAGGAACATTCCCTGGTATTTGTAGTTGAGATTTGCTTAGACCACTGAAAGGTTACTAGTGCTGTCTACAATTACAGAGATATGTATTAGAGTTAGAGCTTGAATATGTCTCCCTGGTTTTGAAGCTAGGTATCTATCCAACATGATACTTCTCTATGAAGTTTAACAAATAAATTCTTCAGGGTTATTTTAAAATCACAAACAATTGAGCCTGGCATAATTTCAAAAATATTTAATATATTATTCACTTTCTCAAACTTTATATATCCCAGTCATAATAGGCTACTTACTTTTACCCGTACATCATATTTTATCTCCAGCATCTGTAACCTTTGCAATACAGGTCATCTATGACTAGATTGGTTTACCTTCACCTTCAGCTCTTGAAATCACTGGTCTAAACTTGGATGCCACTTCTTATATGAGATATTTCTTCAATTTCCCCAGTTTATACTAGTCTCTACCCTGTTATCTCTAGATATTACTTTATGTTATTTCTGTTTATATTTTATTTTTAACTTGTTTATGTGCATATTGTATAGAATCTGAGCTCCTTGAAGGAAAGGACTATTTCATTTTTGTTGTTATATTCCCTATACCCAACACAATGCTTTGAACATCCTGGATTTAATATACACTTTTCTTAATATTAAATACTGGTGCTTAGTACATGGATACTGAATTAGGGGGGAGGGGAATAGCAACTTTTCACATGGTTCCAAGAAGGATAGCAATTCATGAAGCAACATAACTTTATTATAACTCACATGACTTATAATTATTACATAATAGTTATATAATTATAATATATATATCCAATATGTTACATTATATAATAGAGGATAGAAAGATATGTAAATGAAAAGCATACCAAGGGAAAGGGAAAGCTGGTTGTAGGAAGAGTTTTAAGACTCAGTTGTAAAAAAATGTATGCATGACACACTCTTAAGTTTAATTTGCCTTATTAATAGTTTCTCCATCTTTTTCTTAGGTCTGAACAATAAACAATAAGTAGACCTAATTTGTACTATTTGTTAATTTGTGAGGTTTTAAAATGTCCAAACTGAAAATTTAAACATTGGTTCTCCCAAGGTGCTCAAACACATTTATGGTAAAAAAAATACGCAATCAGGTTTCTATTACTGAGGAGATTGAGAGCATAATAGTCCTGGATCTTCAACTTGCCACAAGAAACAAACAATCCACAAATATTTGTTAAGACACTAATATATACCAGACACTTAGCCAGAAAGTAAGCGTGTGAAGACAAATAAATGTAATAGGCACTACCCAGAAGGAGCTAATGTTTAAATGACATGATAGACAATATGTACATAAAATAATAAAATATATATTTAAATATGAATATAAGATGATTGCCTGGATGTGGATGAACATCCACATTTCCACAGAGTTCCTTTGCCAACTTTGCATTATTTGAAATTATTATCAATTCACATATTAAAGTACATTTACTAAGTAAAATGTAAAAGTATGAGGTTCAGACCTAAAATTCACTGCGGTTTGATTAAACCATAGCCATTGGTGTTATGTTCTGAATCTTCCAAACTTCACATTCTGCCTTTATGCCCCCACCTTGACTCCATACTTTTCTATATGCTTTTTCAAAAGTTTACCCAGATATCAAAGTTAGGGGATCATCCTTCCTCTCCCTCAATACTTTAGCCTTAGAGCTAATGGGTGTGGGGCTAAACTTTGTTCAACATAGTTGCTATACCTGTTGCATTCATTCTGGGCAACATCAGCAAATATATAGATACCTTCACAAATACCTTTACTTCCTAGGCCCCTATCTACTCAATTCCTGTGATCAACTACAACTTAGCTACACATAAAAATAGTCACACCCTTGACCTTTCTGTAACCCACGAATGCTACATTTCTATGTTCTTGAACTCTGAAATCCATTTGAGAATATTTTATCAATCTCTTTTCCCCCCACAACAAATTCCTTCAATCATTGATTCTTTCTTTGTCCCCATTGTGTCCACCTTTACCACCACCTGGTTATTTCCTAGTTCATCAAGTTTGCGTTGATTTTAATATTTTCCTTCTGGATAAACTCTCCTCTCTAAATGTTTGTGACACTGTTTTCTCTTGGTTCTTCTCCTATCTCTCCAACTCTTCTTTCTCAACCTCCTTTGCTATTTATCTCCACATTCTATTATCTAACAATGTCTACCAAGACTCTGTCCTGTACTCTTCCCATCTCTAAAATTTCATGATGTCAACAACTCAAATATTGACTAAATTATGATCTTTATGCAAATTATTCCCAGAACTATATATCATACTATCTGGTGCATTAAGCACTTAATAAATGCTTGTTCATTGATTTGCTGCTTTTGCACAGACAGAGTAAGACTGAAACCCCATGGGATGTGGATCTATTAATAGATATCTCAGCCTATGACTAACTTAAAAATAGATGCTAGCCTTTTTTGTCCATCCAGTTATCATGGTGGAAACTCGGCTGTCATCTCACCTTCATGTCCTCTCATAAAACTTTGAGAATCAAGAGGCTCCTGGCCAAGAAACAGAAGCAGAATCATCCCATCCCTCAATGGATTCAAATGAAAACTGGGAATAAGATCAGGTACATCTTAAAAAGAAGACACTGGAGAAAGATCAAGCTTGGATTATAAAGAATGGCCAGCGCAATGAAAGACATTCAGCACCAAGACCGCATCCCCGCCCCCCTTTACCATGGTATCTTTCCATCCATCAATCATGCACCCAATCATCCATCAATCACTCAGTCACCTCATTATCACCAATGAGAAGTAAATGCCACTACTGCCCTCCATTTCAGAAACCACCTGCCAAGATGCAGGCATCAAAAAAAAAGGCCTCAACAAACAGTTAAAATTGTCTTGCCCTTAAAATTTTCATGAATTTCATCCATGTGTTTGGGTATCGTGTGTGGTGTGATATAGTTTAAATTACTGTTATCTGCATCTCTGTGTAGCATTTGCACAAAAAAAAGTGCTATAGGGGGAAAGGTCTGGAAGGATGGAAAAAACAATGGCTTTATAATTAGAACTTTATCAAATTAGTAAAGGCTGCCTCAGGAGGTGATATGTTTCCTCTCATTGGATGTCTTGAAGAAGTTGCATGATCACCTTCTAGGAACAGGTTACAGGGAAATTTCTCTTATAGGCAAAATATTGCTTAAGTATGTGGGGGACAGAATGATTTGCAAAGCAATATAGAAATACTATTCTTTTTTTAGTTTATTAATTAGTTAATTTATAGTTTTCAACATTCACTTACTCAAGATTTTGAGTTCCAATATTTTATCTGATTTCTCCCCCCACACCCAAAGATGCCATGCATGCTGATTATCTTTTTCTACAATCTGACTTCCCTTATATCATCCTCCCCCCTCTTCTCTTATACCCTTCCTTTCTATTTTCCTATAGGGCAAGATAGATTTCTATTCCCCATTTCCTGTACATCTTATTTTCCAGTAGTGTGTAAAAACAATTTTTAATATGTATTTTGACAACTTTGAGTTCCACATTCTCTTCCTTCCTCCTTACTCACCCATCCTCATTGAGAAGGCAAGCAATTTTATGCAGTTTATATACGTGTAGTCATGCAAAAACTTCTGTAACAGTCATGTTGTGAGACTATATTTTCCTTCAACCTATTCCACTCTTCTTTGACCCTGGCCCTCCTCAAAAGTGTATGTTTCTGATTACCTCCTCCTCCTATTTGCCCTCCCCTCTATCATCCCCTTTGTCCTCTTCCCCCCTACTTTTCTGTAGGGTATGATTGATTTTCATAGCGAATTGAGTGTATATGTTACTCCCTTCTTTAACAAATCCAATGAGAGTGCGGTTCACTTGTTCCCTTTCACTTCCTCCTTCTTCTCTACTGCAAAACCTGTGTCTTGCTTCTTTTATGTGAAATAATTTACCACACTCCACATCTCCCTTCCTCCTCTCAGTACATATGTATACATATTCTCTCCAAATATCATCATTCTGAGGAAAGTCTCATAAGTTACAAATATATTTCCATGTAAGAATGTAAACAGTTCAACTTTAATACATTCCTTATTATTTCTCTTTTCTCTTTACCTTTTCATGCTTCTCTTGATTCTCATATTCAGCTGTGATCTTGTCATCAATAATGCTTCAAAGATATATATTTCATTAAATGTCTATTTTTCTCCAGATATATTATACTCAGTTTTGCTGGATAGGTGATTCTTGGTTGTTATCCTTAGCTCCTTTGTCCTCTATAATATCATATTCTAAGCCCTCAAATCCCTTAACATAGAAGCTGCTGAATCTTGTATTATCCTTTTTGTGGTTCCATAATACTCAAATTGCTTCTTTCTGGCTGCTTGCAAAATCTTCTCTTTGACCTGGGAACTCTGGAATACGGCTACAATATTCCTAAGAGTTTTCCTTTTGGGATCTCTTACAAGAGGTCATTGTTGGATTCTTTCAATTTCTATTTTCCCTTCTGGTTGTATAATATCAGGGTAGTTTTCCTTGATAATTTCTTGAAAGATAATATCTAGGCTCTTTTTTGTCATGGCTTTCAGGAAGTCCAATAATTTTAAAATTATCTCCTGTATCTAATTTCCAGGTCAGTTGCATTTCTGTTGAGATATTTCACATTGTCTTCTATTTTTTCATTCTTTTGGTTTTGTTTTATATTTTCTTAATTTCACATAAAGTCATTAGCTTTCATTTGTCAATTCAAATTTTAAAGGAATTACTTTCTTCAGCCAACTTTTGGACCTCCTCTGCCATTTGATTAATTCTGTTTTTTAAGGCATTCTTCTCTTGATCGGATTTTTGGGCCTCTTTTGCCATTTGGATGAGGGGGTTATTTTCTTCAGCATTTTGGGGGGATCTCTTTTAGCAAACTGTTGACTCATTTTTCATGATTTTATTGCACTGCTCTCATTTATTTTCCCAATTTTTCTTCTACTGCTCTTACCAAATTTTCAAAATTTTTTGAACTCTTCCATGACCTATGACCAATTCATATTTTTCTTAGAAGCTTTGAATGTGGAGCTTTGACTTTGTTATGTTATTCTTCTTGTATGTTTTGATCTTCCTTTTCACCAAAGGAAGATTCTGTAGTCTGATTTTTTTCTTACTGTGTGCTCATTTTCCCATCCAATTACTTGATATTTTTTGCTCTTTGTTAAGGTAGGACTCTGCTTCCAGTGTGGAGGGTGTACTATCCTAAGCTTAAGTGGTTGTGTGCAGCTTTTTTATGAGATGTTTCTAGGTACCTGCAAATTTTCAGTTTTTCCAAGGTTTTATGATCAAAGGAGAGGTCTTCTGGTCTGTGTTCTAGTTTGTGAGTTACCATAAGCAATCTTTTCTGCCTTGGAAGTGGGAAGAGTATTTGCTCTCTACTGTCACCACAAGCTCTGCCATAACAGTGCTCCACTTTACCCCAGGACCATGACCCAGAACTGTAACTCAGATGTAGGTATGGGCAAAGCAAGGGAATCTTGCCTGAGTACAAACAAAGAGATCCCTGTAATATTTCTCTGATCAGTTGCTCAAGAAAGCTCAAGAGCCCCAGAAGCAGCCACTGCCTCTGCTCCTGCCACTTCCACTGCCACTGCTGCTCCCACTGCTATCATCACCACTATCATCCAGGGACTCGAGCCAGAATATGCACCCCTCTCACAGACATTACCTACTGACCTTGTAAATTGTCTTTGGCAATTGTGGGTTCAGAAGTCCAGAAACCGCCATGGATGCCAGTGATTTAGTCCTTCTTTCCAGGTTTGTCAAGGGGACCATCTGTGCTGGTGTGGGCCATGCAAGACTGAGCTCTTCTCTCAGAATAATGCAACAGACCTTTCCTGTTTACCTTCCAGGTTCTTTTGGGCTGGAAATTTGTTTTACTCTGTCATTTTGTGGGTTCTACAGCTCTAGAATATGTTTAGAGTCACTTTTTCAGGTACTTGGAGGGTTTTGAAGTTGAGCTCAAGCAAGTTCTTGCATTTACTCTGCCATCTTGTCTCTGCCCCTGCCACCACCATAATATTATTTCATTTTTAAAGGACTTCTTTTGTTCTTCAGGACAAGGTTGGGTGTTGATACCATAATCTTAATTTTCTATATGAGGAAACTGAGATAGAGGGAAAATGACTTTTACTTAGGTTCACACAGAAAATATATGAAACTATGTTTGAAGTTTGAATTCAGGTCTTCCTGATTCCAGATTCAACACTCTATCTAATCTACTACTTAGTTTCCTCTATTAATTTATTTTTATTTTATGAATAATTGTATTAGAATCAGTTACACATACATCTAAAATGATGACTCTGGAAGCACATATGTCCCTAAATCTTTTCTCTCTCACACAATCCAGTTTAACAAAAGATTATGTTCACTTAATTTACTGTCACCTAGAGTGACAATGCCATAAGTATTTGCTAATTTCACTTGATGGGGACCTAGATGTACCTATTCTACAACATATTTCACCATGAATTGTACTGAACTATAAACTTTCAGTGACATCAATTTTTACTATGGTGTTATGGGTGTGCAGTTTTCATACATTTAAAAAAACTTGTTATTTAGACACGGTGCTTATCTGTAGTTTAAAGGGTTTTTTAAAAAGCACTTCATGTTTCTTTTTTTTTTTTTTGCTGTTTTGGAGGGCAGTTGGGGTTAAGTGACTTCCCCAAGGTCACACGGCTAGTTTTTGTGTTAAGTGTCTGAGGCTGGATTTGAACTCAGATACTCCTGACTCCAGGGCCGGTGCTCTACTCGCTGCACCACCTAGCCGCCCCTAAAGAGTACTTTTGAGTACTTTTTTTTTTTTTTTACTTTTTGGAGGGCAGTTGGGGTTAAGTGACTTGCCCAAGGTCGCACGGCTAGTTTTTTTTGTGTGTGTATTAAGTGTCGGAGGTCGAATTTGAACTCAGGTTCTCCTGACTCCAGGACTGGTGCTCTAATCACTGCGCCACCTAGCCGCCCCAGCACTTCATGTTTCTAATGATTTTAACCTTTTAAC
>JAQQSW010014280.1:0-12141 GCA_028646575.1 Pseudocheirus occidentalis | reverse complement strand
TCCCTTCCCTTCCCTTCCCTTCCCTCCCCTTCCCTTCACAAAGGGTCAAGGGACTCACAGGCCTGCTTGTGGGTTCACTTAATTTCACCCCTCTAAGTATTTTAAAATTCACTAGAAGTCCCCAATGATTGAGGGAGTGAGATAGAGATAAGAATACCCTTCCCAAAGAAATTTTTGGCATATTTATTCCCTTAGCAGCTGATTCTATAGATTCTATAGAAACCTCTATATTTATTGGGCTTCAGAAGATTTAGGAAAGCAAGTATATTTTTATGTTTGACTAATTGGTAACTGTGGATTACCTGGTGGTGTTCCCACACTGCTTCCCTGATTGGCCCTAAGGAGAAGAAGAGGCAACAATACTGTGCATGTGTCCGTAGCCCAAGGGTTAAAGACATAATATAATATTGAGCACTGAGTGTCATGAGCAACATGGAGCTGTTATGATTCAGACTTTTAAGACTTTTTTTTAAAGAAGTGCTTCTAGACATGTTGGTACAGGCCCGTGATCCCTGTTAGTTGGGAATCTGAAGCCAGTAAATCACTTCAGCTTAGGTGTTTGTACTTGCAGTAGGCTAAGCCGGTTGTCTGTCTGTAGTAAATTTGTTACCAATATGGTGGGCCCAATAGGAGGAGAAGGAGGGAGCATCAGGCTGTCTAAGGAAGGACCAATCAACCCAAGTTGGAAACTGAGCACATTGGAGTTGTTGTGCTATGAGAGTGGATTCTAGAATATCAAGTTGGGAAATGACCTCAATGGTCATCTTATTCAACACTTAGCCAGAGAGGATTTCCTGTCTCCACTTGAAAATGTCTGGAGAAGTTTTCCTATTTCCCAAGGAAGCCAATTCATTCCAGTATCAAGCTGAAATCTGATTCCTCTAATTTCTACCTTAAACCAACCTTCTGCAACTCAGAAAATAAAAAATCCAATTCCTTCTTTACATGTCAGCCCTTCAAAAATTTGAACATAGACATAATGTCTCCTTTGAACCTTCTCTTTTTTGACCTAATTAACCTATTTTTTCAAGCACTACATATAGGATATGTCCAAATTTCCCCAGCATCCTGACTTTGTATGATCTAGCTTAACAAAAGTTTTCCTTGAATACAGTTCTCCAAACTAGACATCTGGTCTTACCAGAGCAGAGTACAGTAGGAAAATCACCTTCCTTTATCTGGACAGTTTACAACTGTTAATGCAGCCCTGTCATAATGTTGACTCCTATTGAACTTGCAGACCATTAAAACCTCTTTTACCTGTTTTACCATGATATTACCACCTTGCACTTTTACGGTTAATTTTTTGAGCCCAAGTATAGAACTTAACATTTACAGTCATGATATGCCATTTAAATAAATCTGGTCCATTTATATCACCCAATGTGTTAATTAACCCATACAACTTTGTGTCTTTTGTGACTTGGATAAGGATGTCATCTATGCCTTGATTATAATAAATTACAGGATTTTTGAGCACAACAGAACTATGGACTTCTAGTAGAAGTTTCTTTTAATTTTGGCATTGACCCACTTTTTAGGTATGCTTGGTCAGTCATGAATCCCCTTTGAAATATGGAATTCAGTCAATAACACTCGATATCTACATAACTATGTCTAGCTCTGTATCTATAAGTTGATAATAATGGATATTATCAAGTGCCTTGCTGAAATCCCATAATACTAAAGTTTTTTTTCCTGTATCAGTCTTGTAAGCCTATCCAAAAAAAAAATGAAATTGGTGTCATATAAATTATTTTTGAACCCATGAAGGTTCAGCATGATTTCCCTTTCCCCACGATTTTTCTTTGCAATGCTCTTGAGCCCATGATGCTAGGAAGTTGTTTGATGACCTTGAACCAGAATTTGCTTCATTGCAACTTCTATTGCTCCTATTTTGGCTCTCTGGGGGCCAAAAGCATGTCTACTTCCCTTTCCATATGAATGTTCTTCAGATACTTACCATGCCGTTCTTCTAACCATCCCCCCCCCCCCACACATAGTCCCTTCTCCAAGTTAACCATTCCAAATTCTTATTGCTCTTGAGCAAACTTCCTTATAATCTCAAGTCAAGGAATCTTAAATATCCTTTGCCTGAACTCTTTGAAATCTGTTCCCTTAAAGTCAAGGGTACATGGGAGTCAAACTATGAAGTTTGTCTAGGGTACGTGGCAGACTATGCCTACTGTACCAGACACTGCCCATGCAAAGCAGTCCTGTTTTATAGTGGAGTGAGGTAAGGTAGTCTGTATGCCCATATATCTTCTATAATTACTGACAATAGCCCAGGTCCAGTAGTTTCTCAAGGGGAGATTCTATACCCTGGTGCATGTACATACATACATACATACATGAAAATAGTTGACCCTGAGCTCTATCATAGCTTATGCTCACTTCACCACTTATGGTGACCTGATGTACTACACAGTATCTTGTGTTAGCAGTATCAGTCCTTCTACCTGGCATGTTAAAATGCAGGTTGGATGACCCCCTTGACAGGGATGCTAGAGAAAGGATCCCAGAACTTGGTCAAAAATTGTGCTAAGTGATCTCTAAGGTTCTTCTGAACTTTATAATTTTGTGGATCTATGAAAATCATAGACCCTATATGATGATCAAAAGAGGTGGGCTGGTCACGTAGCAAGAACAAGGAACAGATGGACAGTCTAAAAGATGCACTCATTTCCATGAAATATTAAAAGACCCAGACAGAGAATGACTTTTGGTGCATTAGATAAATTGTTTATGGAGGATTTTGGAAAGACAATGAAAATAAATTAAATGAGTATTTATTTAAAGTATTTTGTAAGCATTTATAAATACTTATCAACCCTAACCCCAACTATAGAGAGAGATAGAGCCATCCCCCATAGCTTATCATACAGGGAGAGAGGGTTGGGGAACACTTGCTGGCCAGATCTTTTCTAAGAAGTCTGAAACCAGGGCTCCAGAAGATTGTGTAGAGGGGAAAAGGTACTTGTCATGCCCAGAGATCCATATCTGGAACCCCAGCATAGATCGGTAATGTGGTAAGATGGATAGTTTGCAAAGACAAAGCTGGTGTAGCTCATAGGCTCTCAAGAACCAGAACAGGAATTGGGCCAACCCAGTACTCATACTCTACTTTCCATTCAAGAGAACCTATTTAGTATTTTTTCTCTCTGCTCACATAATCACCCCATCCCTCACTCCAGGGTATGGCTTTGTCATCTCTTGCCTATACTATTGTAGTTGCCCTCCTGACGGGTCTTTCTGCCTCAAATCTTTCCCCTTACTCCAATCTATCTACCATACAGTTTCCAAATAGATATTCCTTAAGCATATCATTCATCTACTCAAGAAGCTCTGGTGGTTCCTCTTCAGGGTTTAAAGCCCTTCATAGTTTGACTCCCATCTACCTTGCCAGGTTTCTTGTATGATACTCCCCTTCATGAACTCTATGTAACTGTTTGTCTTTGTACAGAATATTCCATCTCCTTCCCTTCTGCCTGGAATGCTCTCCCTCCTCAACTCCACCTCTGAGAATCCCTGGCTCCCTTCAAGGCTCAGCTTGAGTGCCCCCTCCAAGAAGACTTTCCTGATTTCCTAATAGTTCTCATGTTATGTCCCAATCAATCTGTATTTATTTTGTATGTATTTTTGTGTTTATTTGTCTATGTAAATAACAGCAATAATAACCATAAAAGCCTATATTTTTACAGAGCTTTGTGGTTCAGAAAGCTGTTTTCCCATAATAGCCCTGTGAGGCAGATGTTGTATGTAGTTTCCTTGATAACATTTCATCTTCTACTTTAATGTCTTTGCACACCTGTTCCTGGAAAGATTTCCCTCCCAGTTTTTCCTCTTCAAATTTCCAGCTTTCTTTGAGGTTCAGATCAAGTGCCACTCTAAGAGGCCATTCCCAGTTGCCCTCCTGAGAGGCAGTTTGGGGAGATGGATTTTCCCCCCTATATCTGTCTAGTAATGAAGCAAAATGTAACCTTCTCAAGAGCAAGAGTTATTTCATTTTTTATTTTTGTTTCCCCACCTCTTAACACAGTGCCTAATAAACAGCAGATGCTCCATAGATGCTCATTGAATGAAGTGGCATAAGGGTTTTTGGTTTGTGTAAAAAGAGACCATGTCGGATAATGGAGAGTATTTTGGATTTTGTAAACATCTAGGATGAACTAGAACATGAACTACAGCACCAAAGGCAAGTCATTTAGCTTCACTGATACTCAATTTCTTCCTACATACAATGGAGATGATAATACTCACATTTATTAAGTGTCTGTAGTGTATTAGCCACTGTGCTTATTTGCTAAGGATACAGAGGTAAAAAAATCAAACCATCCCTGACCTCAGGGAGCTTACATTTCACAGATGATGATAATATGTCACACAGAAAAGTAATTAAAAATCTGTACAAAGACTAACAGTGATGGGGTCACAGGCTTGGACCTGGAAGGGACCTTAAAGGTAATCAAGATCAAGCCCATCATTTTACAGATGAGAAAACTGAGAGAAAGATGAGTAAGTGATTTGCTCAGGGTTACACTGCTAGTATGTGTCTGAGGCAGGATATACACCTATGTCTTCTTGACTTTGTATCCACATTCCACTCATCTCACCAAACTGCCTCTCAGGAGAGCAACTGGGAATGGCCTCTTATAGTGACACATGATCTGAGCCTTGAAGAGAGATGGGCATTAGAAGAGGAAAAACGATGAGGGAAAGTCTTCCAGGGACAGGTGGGTGTGCAGCCTGTGCAAAGACATCAAGGCAGAAGACGAAATGTTATAGAGGTGACCATGTGCGCTATTTACCTCACAAGGCTATTGTGGGGAAATGGTTTTCTGAACCTTAAAGCTCTGTAAAAATTTAGCTTATTATTATTAACTGACTATTCTCAATTTTATAAATCTAGCAGGTGTTCAGTAAATATTCAGTGAATGAATAACCTGGGAACTTATCAAGGTGCATATTCCCTATAATGGGAATAATATAATAACCTATAATAATAACCTATCAATGTGCAATTGTGGTCCATGCTCTCCCATAAATCCTCCATAGAGGTTCTACCCACCACAGTTGAGGCTTTCCTCTAAATCTTTTAATATTTCATAAGTATTAATGCTCGTGGAAACTCCTTGAACACTTAAGATGTATATCTATTATTGGACAATATTTCTAGGCACAGGTTTCCACATGCTCATTCTTTATCAGAAAACTTCAGCACATTTACTAAATACAGAAAAAAACTTAATTTTACAAAATTAGTTTGTGAAGTATATATTTTTTGTGCAGCCTGTATCTGAGAGTGTTTTAACTGGAACTAAAGAAGTAGTTTTGGTTTATCTAGGGAATCTTATTATCTATTTTATTTCTCTCAATTTCAATGATTTATAGATTTGTAGTAATGTAGAGTGTGGTTTGGTAATAAAGGGTCTACTCAGGGATCTCCACACCAAATGCTACTCCTCTCTAATACTGGCTCATTTTCTCACCATCTTTTTCATCAGATTCAAAGGCAATATATATATATATATATATATATCCTCTGGAATATACGCTCTTGAAAATTTCAGAAAATTACCCAAATTGTGTATGCTCTCTTCCTACTTAGGTCTCCAGCTGGAGAAAACCAAAGAATTTCTCTTCTCTCATGAGCTATATTTCCATCTCTCAATCTTGACCTATGAATTTATAGGCTTAGAAAAAATTACTGTTAGTGTCTAAGTAACTTATCAGTAATATTAAGGAAAAAATAAACATAGGTAAGAATGCAAATAAGGCACAGAAGGTTGTTTTGGAGTTCATAGCCAAGGGTACTTCTTTCCCCCCTCTTCTACCCTACTTCCAGCTTGCCTGAGGGGGAGATGTTAAAGAATGAGGAAAAGATTTAAACTCTAAATGGAAATTTTCTCATTACTGTATTCTGGAAAATGCAAAGGGAATTATTGACTTGATTTCAATCTTAGCACCTACTACAACTGTCAGTTTGACCTGGTGTTAGCTCTAGTTCCTTCCTAACATGAAGTCATCCTTTCTCTTCTCACTTCTGGAGTGCTGTACTTATCCACTCACATCTTGCTCTTACCTCTCTGTCTCCCACCTGCAGCCCCCAAACATGGTTGAAGCTCCTTTATTTCAGACCAATGGAATCTCAAATCAAATGGAATACTCTTGAATGCCCAGAATCTAGCTCAAGGATTCTCCATCATCCCATGGAGCTTCTCCAAACTCTTGTGATTTTGAGTTTCAGCATCTGGAGTCAACAGAATCATAGAGTTGAAAGGATGTATGCAATCAGTCATTTGGAATCATCTCCTCTCCAGGGTCTTCCCAGCAGCATCTCTGAGAGAAGGGCATTTATCTTCTGCTTGACTTTCCAGTGATGAGAAACTTCTTCCTAAGGAAATCCATCCCATTGTTGAGCAGCTCTTGTCATTAAGAAGTTCGTCATAATCTTGTGATGAATGGTGCCATTTTGAGACTTCTCACTTCTTGGCACTGGCCTCTTAACTAAGCAGATTTATTATTTATTTACAGTTGTGGCTCTTCAATATCTGTATCTTCAGTATTTCTTCAAATATCTGAAGATATCTATTATGAGGACAACCTGCCCTGTAAACTCTTTTCTTTTTCAGGTGAAATATCTCTACTTCTTTCACCTCTTTTTCATATTTCCAGATGTTTCATCTCAAATTACTCAGAGCTGAGGTGAAGAAAATGGATAGGAGCTGTCTATATGGGGAACAATGCTAGTCAAACAGGCCACTGGCTAGAATTCAGTGAAGTTAGAAGAAATTTGGGCTCTATAACTCTTCCTCCTCCTCCTCTTCCTCCCCCTCCTCCTTTTCCCTTCCTTTTATCCTCTTCCTTTTCTTTGTCCTCCTCTAGCAGGGGAGAGGGAAAGAAAAAGTTGGAATATTTCTTACTAATAAAATTTCTTTTGAAAATTTCTAACCTTGTATTAGTCAAACTAGGGAGTAAAGGGGTTTGTTTACACCTAGGTTAGGCTAGGCTAGAAATGGATGTTAGAGAGTTCCAAGACACTACACATGGAAATTGTAGTGACTGGCACAGTTTCTTGAACAAAGCAAACTGAGCTGACCCATATAGAGAAGTAAAACATATGGAAGCAGAGAGACAGAAGAACAAGTCTATCATTAGTCACTTCTTGTCAGGATGGGGGTGGGTGAGTAAGTTTCTCTCATAGGATTAAAGCATGGCCTCCTTCCTAAAAAAAAGTCAATCTGAGCATAAGGTGAAACTATGAATTCTGGACCGCTCTCTTTTCCCACCCCTCCCCCTCCCTCTTCTCCCTCTTTAGACTAGAGAATCTTGAAGTTACATGCCTTTGCCAATAGATGGTGTTCTGTGTTAGTAAGGTAAAATGATTTGCTTTCCAATATAGGAGACAGAAGAAACTGATGGATTAGTAGATCAAGTATGCTAAAAAAAGGAGACTTTACAATTGAAGACAGCTTCCAATTTACATTGCTTCTTGAGGGATTAACCACCCCATCCTTTCATGTACATATGATAAACTAATATTGTATGAGAATTTTTGACTGTATGAAGACAGTATTCCTTAGAATGCTGAACTTTTAAAAAAATATTTATTAACATTCATTAAAATTTTTTTTGAGTTCTGAATTTTCTTCCTCACAGCCCTCCCCACTTATTGTGAAGGCAAGAAATAGGATATTAATTATACATGAAATAAGGCAAAACACGTTTCCATGTTAGCTGTGTTGGGAAAATAGAAAAAAATAAAGAAAATGAAAAGAAATTATTCTTCCATCTGCGTTGAGACTCCATTAGTTCTTTCTCTGGAGGTGAGTAGCATTTTTAAAATCATAAATCCATCAGAATTGTCTTGGATCATTGTATTGCTTTGAAGAACTAAGTCTATCAAAGTTAGTCATTACACAATGTGGCTGTTACTGTGTACAATATTCTCCTGGTTCTGCTCCCTTCATTTGCATCAGTTCATGTAAGCCATTCCAGGTTTTTCTGTCATTTCTTATAGCATAATAGTAATCCAATCACAATCATACACCACATCTAGTTCAGTCATTCCTCAGTTAATGGGCATTCCCTCAATTTCCAATTCTTTGCCACCACAAGAAGAGCCGCTATAAATATTTTTTGTACACATAGCCTTTTTCCTTTCCCTTTGATCTCTTTGGGATATAGAACTACTAATGTTATTGCTGGATCAAAGGGTATCCACTTTATAACCTTCTGGGCATAATCCAGATTGCTCTCCAGAATGGTTGGATCAGTTCACTACTCTACCAACAGTGCATTAGTGTCTCAATTTTCCCACATTCCTTCCAGCATTTGTTATTTTTCTTTTCCAATCTGATAGGTGTAGGGTGGCAGCTCAGAGTTGTTTTAATTTGCATTTCTCTAATCAATAGTGATTTAGATTACTTTTCACATGACTGTAGATAATGCTGAACTTAAAAAAAAGTTTTTCATAGCTCATTTTGAGGAACTTCTGACTCTTTTTCTACCTAAAATTGAGAGCTGCTGGTTGGTGTATTTCCTTACAACTGAACCTGATCATAAGATCTGTTATCCCAAGATCATTTATGGTTGTAAGTCAACCCTGTTTGTCTTATAAATCCCTGTATAACTTGGACCTTTCATATCTTTCCTGATCTTTTTATACCTTGCTACCCTCCATGTGCTCTGTGCTGTAAACCTGGATTCCTTGCTGTTCCTCACACAAAATAACCCATCCCCTGACAGACCTTTTTATTGACTGTCTCCCCAGCCCTGGAATACTCTCTGTAATCATCTTTATTTCCCAATTTCCCTGGCTTTCTTCAAGTCTTAGCTTAGGGCCCACCTTCTGCAAGAAGCCTTTTCCAGTCCTTAATTCCTTTGAGTTTACCCCCAATTTATCCAACTAGGTGGTGCAGAGGATAGAGTATCAGGCTTGTAGCCTAGAACATTCATCTTCATGAGTTCAAATCTGGCCTCAGAAACTTACTGACTGGGTGACCCTGGACAAGTCACCTAACCCTGTATGCCTCAGTTTCCTCATCTGTAAAATGAGCTAGAAAAGGAAATGGCAAATCACTCTGGTATCTTTGCTAGGAAAAACCCAAAAGGGGTCACAAAGAGTCAGACATGACTGAACAACAATAAAATACACAATTTTTGTACAGTGTTCACATGTTTTTTCCTCCATTAGACTGGGAACTCCTTGAAAGTTGGGATTTTTGGCCTTTCTTTGTATCCCTAGTGCTTAGCACAGTGCCTGGCATACAGTAGGTGCTTAATAAATGCTTGTGGACTTGATTGACTCAGGTCTAGGATTCTCCTACCCTTGCAACAGTGGTACCACCTAATAATTGCACTGAAAATTATGGTGGATTATGGCACAAAATGCAAATACAGGAAAGATCTATGATTTTTGTCCAAGTAAGAAACTCAGAATATGTGAATTCCCTTCACCCAGTTGATTTATTAGATAATAATTGCTACCCTTTATATAGTGCATTACATTTACAAAGAAATTTCAGGATATTATCTCATTTCATCCTCATGACAAACTTGTCAAATAAATGTTACTTTATTCTCATTTTAAAGACAGGAAAACTGAGGCTGAGAGGAGGATTGAACAATCTGAGACAGGATTTGAACTCAAGTTATTCTAATTCTAGTACTCCATGCACTGTCACCTACCTGCCTAGATAATTCCTAGGGAGTTACCTGAGCTATATAGAAGGCAAAGGGGTTGTCCAGGATTACAGGTCTAGTAAGTACTAAAGGCAAATTTAAATCTGGACCTTCATGATTTCACCTGTGGTGCCCTCTCTACCACTACACACTGCCTCTCTATGGCAAAAGACTACCCTATACTCTACTATTGAATTAAAGATGAACATCAATGCAAAGTTGGATGGGTAGATTCCCATGACACCAAATCATTGTTCAGAGTTTCACAATACAGGATATGGTTTCTTCTGTTCCAGTGCTAAAAAAAAAAGCCTAGTTTTTCTCAGAGAAGAGGAAAATGCTCAGTTTCACTCTTTGGCAATCCAATCTTTCCTGAATATAAACAGTTTTTAACATGAGCCTGTATTTGAGCCTTTTTCACACTCAAGAATGAAAATCACATTGTCTTTGGCTGTGTCAACAACATTGCCAAACAAATAAATTTAAGGCTCCAGATGTGAATGATGGGTCAAGAAGACCTCGGTCAAGTAATGATAGCACCTTTGGTCAATTCTATAATGTTGGACCACGTAGCTTAATAGTTCTGTGGAGACCTTAGGGTTGGCACATATATTAGTCACTGTAATTAAGATCCTGGAGTTAGATTATATGTTATCTGTATGGCAGTTTGTGATGCATTTAATACTCCCTGTTTCAAAATTATTAGCACTATTGAACATTGGCTGGCCAGAGCCATAAGCAGAGTAAGACAGCACTCTTAATCCCTATTGATGGGACAAATGGGGAGGAGGATGTTTGCAAGATTCCCTTATAAAGACAGAATGCTAAATAAGAGGATTCCAGCTGTGCAGCAGGAAAGTTAAAATGGTTTGTTTGGATCATTAATATTGCAATGAAAACTAATTAAACCTGGAGCCTGAAGGAGGAGTTCATTAGAGATTTGGAGCCGAGGCCTCCTGCTTCAACAGTTTGGGTTAGCACACTACACACATAACTTGGGAAGTTGTCAAATCGGTTTGGGGCTCTTGAGCTTTCTCATTCCTGCATCTGTGGCTTAGGATAAAAACAAAGGACTTAACAAAATAAGGCCAGTTAGTGCCCCCTGCCAATGCTGCAGAAAAGCTCACTGATGGTACCATAGAGATGCAAATTTCATTGCTTACCTGGAGTTGGATGTGGCAGTGTCCTTAGGCATATGTCACCTTTCTGAGATTGTCAGGGATGTAAAATAGGATATTAGATTTGGAACTGCAAGGGGACTTAGTCCTTCTCTTCCCATTTTTTGGACGAAGTACAGAGATCAAGAAAGATCAAGTGATTGACCCAGGGTTGCACAGCTACCATTTGTCTGAAGTTGGATTTGAACTGAGGTCTTCCTGATTCCAGGCCTCATGCCCTACCCACTATGCCATCCTAACTTTCTATCCACTATGGCATACTTTCAGAGACAGTGATAGCAGGGTGCCATGTCTGGTTTGTCTTTGTACAGAGGACTCTTTTGAAGGATAACTGAAGTATTTGTGTTGTGGACTCATTCACTTGAACCTAATATCTACACATACAAAGGCAAATGGAAAAATGAATCGGAGATCTACCAAGTTAAATTACTTTGGACTTTGTGCTACTGAAATCAGATTCGTAGTTTTACTCCACATATAACTCAATTAGTTTTGTTGTCTTTCAAGATCAGAGAGTGAACTACCCTCTGTAATTCTGATCAAGTCTTAAGATTTGATGTGTTCTTAAGAATACATGACAATGATCATAAGGCAGACCAGGTGAAAGAATGGAAAGATATGGTCAAGTCCATTGGCATCCTCTTTGTATGAGGACAATGTGTGCTTTGGACATAGACTGATGAGAAGAGATGACTAGTGTATGTGGTCTTCAACCACTTGTTCCTTTTGCCAGAGTAAGGCAAGATAAAGTCAAGTCTTATGTCTCTGTTCACCCTATCTCTTATAAATCATTGAGGTTGCTGTTCTTCATAAGGCTCCAGTTTCCAAATAGGCATCTTTATACCAAGGCATGGTTGTTGTAGCTTCCTTATAAGAATTTGTCAGGAAATTGATCTATTGAATTTGACATAAATCTATGCCCCCATCTTGAGTAGCTTTTGATGCTTGATAAAGGCAGCATGGTATCAGGAAATAGCCACAAGACTGGACTCAGAAGACAAGGTTTTGGGAGCTTCAGTTTCTTCGTCTGTAAAATGGATTCAACTCCTATCTTATGACATTATTGTGATAGTGGCTAGAAGGCAATTTTGGAGACAGAAAGGTCTAGGCTCAAGTTTTAACTCTGACACATACTAGCTCTTTGTCTGTGGTCAAATCATTCAGGGTCCCAGGCAGCTGTGTAAGACTTTAAGTTGTGGGAGAATTGTTTATCTAACTCAGTGGGGGTGGAAGAGAAAGAGAGAGAAAGAGAGGGAGAGGGAGAGAGGGGGAGAGAGAG
>JAQQSW010014279.1:0-12141 GCA_028646575.1 Pseudocheirus occidentalis | reverse complement strand
AAATCTTTGTTACATTTCAAATGCCTCCCTCGCTTCCAAATATTACATTAGGTAGATACAAAGGGGGGGGGGGGAATGGCGGTGAGGGAGAACCTTTTCACACATGCAAAAAAAGTACAGCTTTTGTTATAAACTATACTTACCTCAGAGCATATAGGTGGTGCAGTGGATGGGGTGCTTAGTCTGGAATCAGGAACACTCATCTTTGCGCATTCAAATCTGGCCTTAGACATTTACTAGCTGTGTGACCATGGGCAAGTCACTTAATCCCATTTGTCTCCATTTCCTCATCTATAAAATGAGCTGGAGAAGGAAATGACAAAGCACCCCAGTGTCTTTGCCAAGAAAATCCCAAATGAGTCGCAAAGAGATGGGTATGACTGAATAGCAATATGCTTACCTCCAGTGTTGGGGGTTGTGGGGCAGGAAGATGCTTTGCAACAAAGTTTTTAGAGTTGCTATATAGTGGTGCAGTGCAATAAGAGCTAAGAAGCATTAAAAAAAAAACCAATTCTCTGCAGGGGTTAAGAGAGGAGGGCTGAACTCCTTTCCACTGAATTTGAGAATCTTAAAGTTGGAAGGAAACTTAGAACTCATCAAGTCTAGCCTCTGATTCTATGCTGATAACCAGCTATAGTCCATGAGAAACACTCATCCAGCTTCTATGTGAAGACTTCCAGAAATGGGGAATTCAGGACTTAACAAGGCAGCCCTTCTGAGAACACAATTAAATTTGATTCCAACTGTTGTTTGTTTTTCTTTGTTCAGAAATTTAATCAGATCTTTGTGTCTGCTGACCTCAGTAAAATTTATTTGAAACCCCTGCACGCCAACCCAGCCATCATATCCATCCTACTGCTTGTATTATTGAAGGCTGTGTCCTGAGAGAAAGAGAGAGCTTTGTGGGTTTTCGTTCTAATTGGATGTATTTCCTTTTATTTTCATCTTCAGAAATTGTGTTGTTACAATGTCGAGTGTAGAGAAATTTCTGATAGAAAAATATCTCCTCTGCTCAGGCTTAGGCACTGTTTGCCACAGTACTTTTGCCCATTCACCCCCTAGGGTTCTTTTCTCATATTGACTCTTTTGTAAAGGCTTTTCTCTCAGGGCTAAAGATACTGGTATGAGGTGGTTGTTGTTGATTCCTGGCAACCTTGTGACTGATGTTCATCTCCCCAGACCTGTTCCATTCCACCTAGATTATTTCTACCTTGTCATCTGGGGTTTGGGAATGGCTGCTAAAATGTTAACTGAATACACAGCTTGAATCATAACTTATTTTTATCTTCTAACCTACTTTTCTTCCCAAACTGGGGTGAACTAAAGCTGCTGCTACTGAATTCCTGACTTTTTCCCCCTTTTCATATAGGAGAACTAAAGACAACATAACTTGTACCAGCATAAAATCAACTCCCTATTTAGTCACTTCTCTGTATTAGGGTGGTTCTCATTTCAGGGGTAATACAGAATAAGGCCAGACAGTTTATTGTCTCCTCCTGTCAAGAAAATTTTGGCATGAAGCCGCAGAATGCATTTTCCACATAAATAGTGGGACAAATGGCTAAGATGAGAAACCCATGAGAACTGAGACAAGAGTTTCAGCAAACAGAGTAATTTACATACCTCACTGTCCCCATAACTTTATTAAAATTCCTTTTTGAAATGATCCTGTGAGCCTCAAGGTCCCGGTGCTACATTTGGGAACCATGACTGGACTTCTATTATTTCTAATTTGGTTTAGGATGGACTTTCTGGTGTCCATAATTTGGCAACAATGAAAAAAAAGTAGTGGTTTTCTTTTTTCTTTTAATTTTAATTTTCATTATTTTGAATTTGACACTAATATTTCCACATTCAAATAATAAAGAACAAAGTATTGTACAATTTATGACACCATGAATCTCTATTATATACAACTTGTTTTTTAAGTAGATATTTATATTAAATTTAACTCTCAGTCCAACAGTACCCTAAGTGCCTGTGGCCTCTCCTGTGCTTTCTTCTGTTCTCTCACGTATATATTTTTAAGATGTTTCTTTGATCTTCTTTTCTTTTCTCTTTTCTTATGTTACCCCTTTCTTCCTTTTCCTCTTCCAAAAAAAATTCCCTCCCTTGTAATTAATAGCTATATATAGTTAAGCAAAATAAAATCTCACATTAGCTGTATTTAAAAATGTGTTTCATTCTGCATTTTTAATCCATTACTTCTGCCAAAATGTGTAAAGCATGATTCATCATCAGTCTTTTGGGATCTTAATTGATCATTGTAATGATAATAACTCTTAAATCTTTCATAGCTATTTTCTTTCACAATGTCATAATTATTACATAGCATTTTCTGGTTCTGCTCACTTCTGCTTCTGTTCTGAGTTCATATAACTCTTCCCCGGTTTCTCTGAGTCCTTCCCTATCATAATTTCTTATAGTAATAGATTCATAGATTATGACTTATTCAGGCATCCTCCAGTTGATGGGCAGCCATTATTTCCCATTCTTACTATGATCAAAAAGTTCTGCTACAACAATTTTTGTTCATATGGATCTTTTCCCTCTTTCTTTGATCTTCCAGAAGACTGTGCATCTGATATTCCAGACTGACCTGTGCAAAGGCATAGGAGATAGGAGCCAGTGTCATTTATGAAGAATTGAGAGTGGGTCAGTTTGGCCATATCTCAGGATTTAAGAGGTTGAGTAATAGCTAATGAGGTTTAGGTTTGGACCAAGTTATACATGGTTTCAAAAGCTAAAATAAAAAAGGCTTCCATTTGATTCTAGAGGCAATTGGAAGCCACTGGAGTTGGTTGAGTAAAGGAGTCATATGTTCAGATTTACACATAAGGAAAATTATCTTGGCAGCAGTATGCAAGATGGACTAGAATGGGAAGAGATTTGTAAGTAGAGAAGAGACCAGTTAGGGGCCTGCTACAATAATCCAGGTTAGAGATAATGAGAGCCTGAACTAAGATGGTAGTTATGTTAGTAGAAAGAAGGGGTTGAATGTGAGAGATGTTGGGAAGGTAAATATGGCAAGATTTGGCAATTGAGTGGATGTGAGAAGTGATGACTATAAGAAGTTGAGGATAGTGCTATGGTCACAAACCTATAAGAAAGTTTGGAAAATGGGAGGATTTGAGGAAAAGATTAGTTCAATTTTGGACAAGTCAAATTTGAGATGTCCCCAAAGTATCTAGTTTGAAACGTCCAATAGGTGATTAATGTTGTGGAATTTGATGTTCATAGGATATACTAGGGTTTGAAATAGAAATGTATGAGTCATCAGCATAAAGATGGCAATTAAACCCATGGGAACTGAAAAGTTTACCACCAAGAAAGAGGAAATGTAGAGGGATAAGATGGCTTAAGACAAAATGTTGGGAAATACACCTCACTTGGGGGTCATGGGTGTGTTAGGGGTAATTAGCTGACAAAGAAGACTGAGAAAGAAGAATCAGGCAGGTAGGGGACAAAGCAGGAGAGAGTGGTGTCAGAAGCTAAAGAGGAGTGAATTCACGAGGAAAGGGCACTCACGAGTGTAAAATGCAAAAGGTAGATGGAGAAAGAGTAGTGCTGAAAAAAAGGGTAATCCGATTTGGTAGTTAAAATATCATTGGTAACTATGGAGAGCATTTTCAGCTGAATGCTAAGGTCATAAGCTGAATTACAAGGGGCTAAAGAATGGGTAAGATGTAGAGACAGTGAATGTAGGCAGCTTTTTCCTAGGAGTTTACCTGACTAAGGAAAGAGATGATAACTTACATGTGAAGGGATAGTAAGATCTAGTGAAGGTTTACCTAAGGATGGAGGAGATCTGGGCATATCTGAAGGCAATTAAGGAAGGAGCCAATTGAAAGGGAGACAATGAAGATTCCAGAGGCAAAGGTGATTATGGATGCAATTTGTTGGAGTAGATGGGAGGGGATATGATCATATGCACATGTAGAGGAATTGACTTTGGCAAGGAGAAAGAACCACATCTTTGTCAGAGGCTGAGGAGAGAATGGAACAAGATATCAAAAGACTTTGAGATAAAAAGATTGAGAAGAAAGGGAATTCACATGGGTGAGAGCATATATTCAGTTTAGTGACTTTTTTGGGGTATAGTTCCAAACTGAGTTCCAGAATACTTGTATCAGTTCACAGCTCCACCAATGGCGTGCTAGTGTCTGTGACCGCCAGCGTCTCCTCCAGCCACTGTCATTATCTTTTTGTTATTGTTGTTGTCTTTGCCATTCTGATGGGTGTGAGGTTAAGCCTCCAAGCTGTTTTAATTTGGTGTTCTCTTATTAATAATTTGGAACATGTTTTCATGTGGGTGGTGAGAGCTTAACTTTCTTTTGTTGTAGAAAGCTAACATTCTTGGACCACTTATTTATTGGGAAGTGGTTTTTATTCATATAATGTACATACACACATACATATTTGTATCAGTTCCCTATATAGCTATAATATCAAATTTTCACTCAAAGAAATTTTGCTGCAAATTTCTCCCTTATTTAACTGTTAGCTTTCTAGTTCTAATTGCTTTGATTTTGTTTGTACAACAATTTTTAAACGGTTTGTGCAAGTTTTATGTAATCAAAATTGTCCATTTTATATTCTGACATCCTCTTATGCCTTGTTTGGTCAAGAACTCTCCCACTATCTGTAGTTGTGTGAGGACTCGTCTCTGATCTACTTTCTCGCTTCTCCTGTTTGCTTATGAGGTGGCTGGGTGACTAAATGAACAGAGCACTGGACCTGGACTAAGGAAAATCAAAGTTCAAATCCTGCCTCAGACACTTACTAGCTGTGTGACCCTGGTCAAGTCGCTTAACCTCTCTCGTCCTTGTGTTTCTCGTCTGTCAAATGGGGATAATGATAGCACCCACCTTCCAGGGTTGTTGTGAGGATCAGATGAGATAATAATTGTAAAGCATTTAGCACAGTGCCTGACACATAGTAAAATGCTATATAATTGTTAGCTATTATTAAGAAATACCTAACAAATAGGTTTGTTATGAGGATAAAATGACATAATATTTGTAAAGTGCTTTGCAAACCTGAAATGCTCTATAAATATTAGATATGGTGATGGTGCTGCTTCTGATGTGACCTTTTAAATCTAGGTTCTATATCCATTTGGAGTTTATTGTAATATATCATGCGATATGTTATATAAGGTATCAGTTGAAACTTTATTACTTCCAGATTGCTTTCCAGTTTTCCCAGTACTTTTTATTAAGTAGTGAGTTCAGCATTTAGAATCCTTGGATTTATTGAATACTATGCTTGATTGTTTCTATATCACGTGTACCTAATCGGGTCTATTGACCCACTTTTCCATTTTTTTCTCTAGCACCAAATAGTTTTGTGGTAGAGTTTGAGATCTGGTATTTCTAGGCTACCTCTCCTTATTTTTTTTCTTTCGATGTTTCCCTTGAAACTCTTGACCTTTTGTTCTTTCAGATGAATTTATTTTGTTTGTACAGTTCTATAAAATAACTCTTTGGTAGTTTTATTGGTACAATGCTACATAAATTAATTAATTTTGGTATTGTTGCCATTTTTATTGTATTGGCATGGAAAAACCAGGACCAGTTAATATTGCTCCAATTACTCAAGCTTGTCTCTTTCTAGAAAGAATATTTTATAGTTGTGGTCTTGTAATTGTGTGTGTGTCTCAGTAGGTGGATTCTCAGATACGTTATATGTGTTCTGTAGTTATTTTTAAAGGAATTTATTTTTCCATCTATTCCTGATGGATTTTGTTGGTAATATACAGACAGGCTGGTGATTTTAAAATTTTATTTTATATCTTGCTACTTTGCTGAAGTTATTGTTTCAAATTCATTTTTAAATCCACTCTTTTTACAAAGTAAACCATCATTCCAAGTGCAAAAAGTGATGTTTTTGTATCCTCTTTGCCTATGCTTATTCCCCCACTTTCTTTTCATGTCTTATTCCTATAGTTGGCATTTCTACAATTATATAAAACAATAGTGGTGACAATGGACCTCCTCACTTTATCCTTGATTTTATTGGAAAGGCTTCCATAATTTTTCCGTTACAGAAGATGCTACCTCTTGGTTTTAGATAGATACCATTTGCTATAAACAAAGTAATAGTCTGAGCCTTTTAATTAAGGCCTTGGAATCTCTTTAAAGTGAACCTAAACAGGTAGTCTGAGATGGTACTAAAAGCCATCATTTAGAGAACTTCTTTCCTTACTGGACTTGCTATTCAATAAGTACCTATATAAAAATTGTAGAATCATAATTACATAGTTACATAGCTTTGAAATCATTTGGTATAATTTTCTTTTCCAGATGAAGTAACTGAGGACTTGAGCCCTGAAATGACAGGCCGAAAGCCTAGTGAGCTACTAGTGGGCTAGGCCTAGAACCCAAGTCTTTGTTTTTAAGGGCTCTTTAAACTATACATAGTCTTAACATTTCTTTTTCTTTACATATCTAGGAAAGCTTCCTAGTATTGGAAAATTGTCCTTTTTTCTGGTAAAATAGCTTTTTGAAAATAGGTTATGTCCCCACCCAGCTGCATCTGGGGCCTCACCTTTCTTTGCTCCTTGACCACCAAAAGATTCCAACATGGAGCAACAGTTCAATTCTTCTACCCTTACTTCTCCTAATTATTTAGCACCCCGAGCCTATTTCTCAAATTTACAGGTTGAGTCCCCAAGGCATGATTTCTCTCACAAGGTCCAGGATACATCCTGAGAGTCTATTCTCCTCCTAAAACTCTTAACTCATAAGCCCTCACTGGTGATCTTCCTACCAAGTCACTCAAGTGACACAACTCAGGTAGCTCTGTGGCATGGTAGATAGAGCACTGGGACAAGGCCTGGAGTCAGGAAGACTTGAGTTCAAATCTGATCTCAGATACTTAGCAGCCTGTGATCCTGGCAAAGTCATTTAACCTTTGTCCTCAAATGTAAAATGGTCTGATAATAGCACCTACCTCCCCTTCCCTGGAAGGATCACTTAGATAAGATTTGTAAGTTGCGCAATAAATGTTTGTTAACTTCCTCTTGCTCTGTCCCTCAAAGGAAAAGCTTTTCCTAATATACATATTAAGAATTGTTTTCAGCAATACAGTGATCCATGGCGGTTCTGAAAGACTTATAATGAAAAATGCTCTCCAGCCCCAGAGGAAGAGCTCATGGTATCTGAACACATTCTGGAGCAGGCTTTTTCAACTTTATTTATTTTTTTGAGTATTTTTGGCCTGTTTTCTCTTGCAACATGAATATTATAGATATGTTTTACATGACCACACATGGATAATCTATACTGAATTGCTTTCTTTCTCAATGACAGGGGTTGGGGAGGGAGGAAGAGAGAGAATTTGGAGCTCAAAGTTTTAAAAATGAACGTTGAAAATTGTTTTTATATGTAACTGGTAAAAAATATAAATAAAATACTAAAAAAAAGGAAAAAAAAAGAAAATAGGTTATGTCAGTGTTGCACAAAAATTAAACCCAATCAGGCAAAGAATTAACTGGAAAAGATAGCTTTGATTGGGTGAACCTCATATATTTAAAGTCATCTGCCTTTGCCTATGATGCAAATCCAACCTTAAGACAAAGCATATTCCAAGTACTATAAAAATAAGTGATGATACTGATATTTAATGCTAGATGTACAAATTAAAGAACTATAAATAATACATTTCATGCTCCTCTACTAACAACATTTCCCCAAAACTAAAGCCTCTAAGGTTTTTACAACAAGGAATTCCCACTTTCATGCCTCCTATAAGTTGTATTTCCTGTGAATCTTTGGCTCTTGTTGTTTACTTGACTAATATGTAACATGGGCTCTTAGCCCTTGAGGTAAGTATATAGAGTGACCAGATTTTTCCTTCCTTCTTTTTTTATGTCTTTTTGGAGGGGGGAAGGCAGGGCAGTTGGGGTTTAAGTAACTTTCCAAGGTCATACAACTAGTAAATTTCAAGTGTCTGAGGCTGGATTTGAACTCAGGTCCTTCGGATTCCAGGGCTGGTGCTCTGTTCACTGCACTACCCAGCTGCCCCCTTTTACTTCCTTCTTAGAAAGAACTCTGAGTAACCAATTATTCCAAGAAGGGATGTCATCCTTTGTTAGAAAGGAACAGCTAAGTCTTTAATTTGGGGGAAATTGTGAACATTCATTCATTCCTTTAACAAATGTTTAATTTTAAAATGGTATCTTCTGTAGCTAAGACATTATGCTAGGCATGGGGGGGGGTTACCAAAATAAGTAAGATATGTCTCTTTTTGCTACTTAAGCTGAAGTGACCCAAATATAGTTTTAAAAAATGTATTGCAAGAAGTGATGAGTCAGAGCAAATAAATTGGACAGTTCTAAGTGAAATTGAGTTGACTTTTAAAAGCAACTTTTTCTTTACTTAAATATGATGTCATTTCTCCTTACTTTCCTTCCTATCTCTATATTAAACAAGTAGATAGCTGTTATAGATAGTTACTGTTACTGTTAGTCACTATCCCCTGACCATGTCCTTTGTTTTTTTGCCCTTCCCCTGGGCTCATGATGGCCTCTATATTTAGACTGCCTTCTTTGTCCATCTTCACCTATTGAATTCCTAGGAATCCTTTAAGACTCCTGTCTTCCATTAAGGAGATTCTCCTCCTGCCACCTTCTCTGCAAATATTTCCCTGAGTCTCTGTAGTGCCAATGCAATATTCATAGTACTGACGGCAACTGTGAATATGCTGGTATGGTGCTCAATTGCAAAATATAACAGGCTCTCCATTTAGAAGACAGAAGACATTTATTTAGACACTAGAAAACCAAATCCCAACACCGGGAAACTGAATCCATCATAGCAACATAAAAGTTAATACCTTACAACATAGCAGAGACACACCTTCCTTTAGCCGTCACACAAACATTTACTCACAAGCCTAACTGTCTGCTTGCCTGCTGTCCTCTCTCCTCCCTCCATGTAGCTGCTCTGACTTCCTATGGGCTCTAAAATTTTGAGTTCCAAATTCTCTCCCTCCTCGCCTCCTCTACCCCGCTTCTTTCAGAAGCCAAGCAATTTGATATTGACTATTCACATGCAATCACGTGAATAGCAGCAAAATTCAGCAAAAACTCCCAGCACAGGCTCCATGTGATTACATTCCACCTACTGAGGGCAGAAAAGACCTTTGAAGCAAAGAAGGTCTTCAGTTTCCCATTCCCATTACAGGATCTCAACTGGATATGGAACTTCCTTCCTCAGACCTTATATAGGCCTTTACTTTTTTTCTCATGTACTTATCCAGTTGTAGCTTTATTTTAGTTTTTTTGTATGTGAATGATATCTCCCCCATGACAGTCAGGTTCAGAAATATAGTCAAAGCCTGAAACTAAGATACTTGAACCACAGGATTTATTGATAGCATACAAAGCCCTAGTAAAACACCTACTCACTCCTAAAGGATATAAGTCATACAGACTCTTCATCTAATTACCATGCCTGTTCAATAAGTTACTCAGTAAGCATTTAAGTGTACCAGGAACTATGCAAAGGATTGGAGATAAAGAAATAAAGAAAGAAAGGAAGGAGAGGTAAGAGAAAGAAAGGGAAGGAGGGGAAAATAAGGAAGGAAGGAGGGAATAAAAGGAAGAAAGAAGGAAGTTGAGAAGGGAGGGAGGATGGAAGGAAGGAAGGGACAGAGAAAAGGAAAACTGAAGGTGAAGAAGAAATAAAAAGGAATGAGGTGATAAAAGAAAGAAGGAAGGGAGTTGGGAAGAGATAGAAGGAAAGAAGGAAGTTGGGAAGGGAGGAAGGAAGGAAGGAAAGGAGAAAAGAAGGAAGGAATGAAAAAAGGAAGTATTTGTTAAGTACCTACTTTGTTCTAGACCTTATGCTAAGTTCTGAGGATACAAGGAAAGCCAAAAGAGAAGCTGTTCTTAAAGAGCTCAGGCTAATGGAGGAGAAAACAAGCAAACAACTTTATAAATAAGCTATAGTTAAGATAAATTAAAGATAATCAACAAAGAGAAGGTACTAGCATTAATGGAAATCAGAAAAGCATTCTTACAGTAAATGGGATTTTAGATGAGATTTGAAGAAAACCAGGGAGTGGGTAGGAAGAGAGAATTTCAGGTATACATAGGGGACAGCAAGTGAAAATGCCTAGGGTTGAGTGGTGAAGCATCTTGTGAAAGATAATGTATATAGCTTAAGCTTTGACTGTGCATACTGACTGCTGATGGTAGAAGAGACCTTGGTAAATTTTATTTTTTTTGAGGGAGAAGGTAGGGCAATTGGGGTTAAGTGACTTGCCCAAGGTTACATGGCTAGTTTTGTGTTAAGTGTGCGAGGCCAAATTTGAACTCAGGTCCTCCTGACTCCAGGGCCGGTGCTCTATTCACTGTGCCACCTAACCTCCCCCACCTTAAACTTTCTAACTTACTCTAGGATCCTAAGATTCAAATCCAGGCATAAAGTGCGATGGGCTTTGAATAAATTGGTGGCATTTAGCACCCAAAAAACACAGAGATTCAATTTAACAAGATAATTTATTAGCTAGAATGAGACAATAGAGGTGTCTAGAGGGTACAATGAATAGAGCACCGGCCCTGGAGTCAGGAGGACCTGAATTCAAATATGGCCTCAGACATTTAACACTTACTGGCTGTGTGACCTTGGTCAAGTCACTTCACCCCAATTGCCTTGCCTTCTTCCAAAAAAAAAAAGGTTAAATAAATAAATAAATGAGAGAATGATGGTATCATTAAGGGCAAGAGAGAAATGGAAAGAAAGGGGAATCTGTTTGGTAACAAAGGTAATTCCAGTGTCAGGCATCTTGAATTTTCGGTGACAGAATATCCAGATGGAGCTGACCAGTTAACAGTAGATATAAAAGATTCAGGAGGGATATCAGGACTAGAAATCATCTACCCAGGTACTAATTAAAACCATGATAGTGGATTGGGTCTTTGAGTGAGAAAGTTTATGGAGAGAGGTGCTAAGAGCTGAGGATCGATTCCTGCAGAACACTGAAATTGAGAGGTGAGAGAAAGAGAAGGTGAGGAAGATAATGAAGGAGGAATCAAGGAGGTAGAAAGGAAAACAGATTCACTGTCTTAAAAACCTGAATAGGACAGTTTGAAAAAAAAGAGGTCTTCAGCAGTATCAAGTGCTACAAAAGAACACACACAGTGTCTTCTCATATCTTTTCTTTGGGTCCAAGCTTGATCTTTATAATTTTAAAACATTCAGTTTTACTTGTTTTGTGGTGATTATTCTTTCCATTTATGTTACTGTAGCCCCTTAATTATTTTTCTATATATTTTATGTTGTTTCCTGGCTCTGCTACATTCATTTGCATCAATTCATATAAGTTCGTGTTTCTCTAGATTCATCTGTCATAATGTTCCATTACATTCAAGTACCACAATTAGTTTAGCCATTTTATAGGCAATGGGATCCCAATTCATTTCCAGTTCTTTGCTACCACAGTAAGTACTACTAGCTCTTTTTGTGGGGGCAAAGAAATGGAAACTGAGGGGATCCCCATCAACAGGGAAATGACTGGACAATTTGTGGTATATAATTGTGATGGAATACTATTGTGCTATAAGAAATGACAAGCAGGATGCCTTCAGAAAAACCTAGGAAGATTCATATGGACTGATGCAAAGTGAAGTGAGCAGAACCAGGAGAACATTGTACATGGTAACAGCAATATTAAATGATGTCAACTGTGAATAACTTAGCTATTTTCTGTAATAAAATATTCCAAGACAGTTCTGAAGGACTTGTGATGAAAAATGCTCTCCACCTCCAGAAAAAGATTTAATGGAGTCTGAATGCAGATGGAAGTATACTTTTTTTTACCTTCTTTATATTTTGTTGTGGTTTTTTTGGTCCATGTTTCTTTTGCAACATGGTTAATATGGAAATATGTTTATTTTCCTGATTACATGTGAATAATCATATCAAATTGCTTGGCTTCTGAAAGAAGGGGGTAGAGGAGGGGAGGAGGGAGAGAATTTGGAACTCAAAATTTTAAAAAGCAAATACTAACAATTGTTTTTACATGTAATTAGAAAAGAATAAATATAACTTTTTAAAAAGTACTGCTATAAATATTGCGGTGTGTAGAGAAGCTTTCTCATTGTCATTAATCTCTTTAGCAGTGTATGCCCAA
>JAQQSW010014278.1:0-12141 GCA_028646575.1 Pseudocheirus occidentalis | reverse complement strand
GAAGGAAGGAAGGAAGGAAGGAAGGAAGGAAGGAAGGAAGGAAGGAAGGAAGGAAGGGCTGTCCCCAACATGGTTGGAGTGTGGAGTAGTTATCCCTTCCACATCCCAGAGATTAAAGGAGTGGTACCCCCTGCTACCTGGAAAATTTGCATAAAAATTTTTAGTCCTCCCTGTATACCAGAGAAGAAGTCTAAATTATAATACTGTTAAAAGACAAAATGTGATGATATTATACAATGCTATGCTTATATTTTAGGTGTTGCTGAATTTCTTTTTTTTCTTTTTTTGAGGGTCTGATCTCTTTATTTTTCTCTTCCTCTCCCAAACCCCCCATGATTCAAGGGCAGGAAGAGACAGATGCCGTGGGTGTCAAGGACTCAAGAGTCAGGATCAAAAGAGGAAGGAGATTCCCTCAACAATTGTCTACAGTAATCTCCTTCCCCCAGCAGAGGCCAGAAAGAAGCACTGAGCGGGATCTGGGCCCCCAGCCCAAAGCACACCCCAGAACCGTGAGGGCCAGGACCCCCCAGCCCAGGGAGCTCCTCTGCCGCTAGAGACCTCAGCTGTGGTGTGTGTGTGTGTGTGTGTGTGTGTGTGTGTGTGTGTGTCCATGAACATACTGCTGCATGTGCACGTGTGGGATGTTCCTAGATGTGTGTCTGCAGAGATGTGTGTGTGTTTTGTGTGTGTGTGTGTTTGTGTACATCTGCAATCCATTTGTGCATGGATGGGCAGAGTCAGAGGGAAATGGAGGCAGTGAGGAGAAGCCTGCAGAACAGGAGCTGGGAGAGAGGCAGAGGAAACACAATGAGAAGAAAGTTTCTAATTAGTTACCTGCCAGGTGGACTGAATTCCACCTTGGAATTAACACCTTGTTAATTCTCCTGATTCTTCTCATCCACCTATAGCTCTGAGGAAAGAGAGACAGAGAGACCAGGCACTAGACAGACAGCTTCCTCTGAGCAGACATACAGGTACAGAGGGAGAGACAGCTGGCAGGCCAGTCATGCAGGCAGGGAGACTGTCAGACAGGCCAGCCAGAAAGAGGTAAGAGGTCAGGTCAAAGGGGCAAAGATGTGGCTATTATTCCACTCCCCTCCCCCCAATCAGGAGGATGTGGGTCCAGTGTAGGCTGAGACCAGCCTGGGCCCTTATGACAGCCTATTAAGGAAATCCTGTATCCTAGAGTGCCATTCATACAGCTTGTCCAGGTAGCAGGGATGTCCTGTGCCCACCATCACCATCACCTGGTGGTTAGGCAGCTGTTGCAGGTGCTTGAGGCTTGATTCCCATGGGATCCTGGTCACCATATATGATCAGGGTAGAAGTCTTCACATGGCCATAGTCATGGGGGCTGATTTTATCTTTGCAGATTGGGAAGACAGGCACATATCCACCAAGCTGGGTGCCGGGGGTTATGAGGAAGGGCAGTGAATACATTCCACGTAGACATGGACTGACCAGGACTGTTGAACCTAGGTTTAAGGGCTCCAATACGACTTGCAGAAAGCTACTGGGGGCCAGCTCCCCAGTGGGCATGGGGCAGCTGCCTCCTTGGAATGTCCTAGACATGACAGATCAATGCCCATGGCCCGGTAGTCAGCCTGAGCCAGTTTGCCCAGTATGCCCAGCTTGAGCCAAGTCTCAGAGGAGAATCGGATACCATGGAGCAGGGGCACAGAGTGTTGTGTGGTCTGCCCACTACCATGCCGAGCCTCCCAGTAGAAGAATTTCTGTCCCTGGACAGAGATGTTGCCTTTACTGAACTGTACACTGGTCATGTTTCACCTCCAGTACTGGGCCTGCTGGCAAGCTCAGAAGGCTCAGTGCAGGCAGGTCATGGTCACGGCCAGGTCTAGGGTGACTGTCTGTTCCTGAATTTCTAAACTTTTACTGTTTCATCTCTCGGCCTCCATGTGTCATCTGTGGCTTCCACAAAACTCTCAAAAAATCAATTTTAATTTCTTATGCCCACCTGGGATACATCAGAAATATAAAATTCCATGGATAACATTGATTTGTGACTGAGATATACATTTCTCCTCATTCTGAGGCTTTATTGACCTCCTTAATAAGATTTTTATCCTACAAGTCATGATGTCTTCTTTTTTAAAAATTTAATTAATTTATTTAATTTGAGTTTATATCATTCAGTTCCACAAGCTTTTGAGTTTCAAGTTTTCTCTCCCTCATTTTCCTCCCTGATGACTCCCCATGATGGCATGCAATTTGATATGTTTCTACAAATACCTTCACATTGAACATTAGTCAGGTTGTAAAGGATTATAACCAATGGAATGAACAATGAGAAAGAAGGAACAAAACAAGAAAGAGAGAGAGAACAAGTAGTTTGCTTCAATCTGCATACAGATATTTCTCTGGATGTGGATAGCCCTTTCCATTATGAGTTCTTTGGAGGTGACATATAGCTTTGCTTTGCTGAAAGGAGCACAATCCATCTAAGTTAGTCATCACATATATGTTGTGCCCGTAATTGAGTACAATGTCTCCTGGTTCTGTTTCTCTCATTCAGCATAATTTTATTTGTCTCTTCAGGTTATTATGAAGTCTATCTATTCTTCATTTCCTATAGCACAATATTATTCCTTTACATTCATATACCACAACTTGTTTAACCATTCCCCAATTGATAGGCATTGCCTTGATTTCCAGATTTTACCAGCAGAAAAAGAGCTGCTATAAATGTTTTTGTACATACTGGTCCTTTTCCCACTTGTGTGATTTCTTTGTGAAACAGTCCTAGAAGTTGTATTGTTGGAATGAAGGGAATGCACATTTTCATAGCCCTTTGGGGATTGTGCCAGATAGCTTTTTAGAATACTTGGATCAGTTCAAAACTACCAACAGTGTGTTAGTGTTCCAATTTTCCCACATCTCCAGCATTTCAAAAAATCTCCACCCAATCAGATTGAAATGCAATTGGCAATTGTTTAGCAAAATAAATAAAAATGTAATTAAACATGAAAAAATAATGATTTAGAGCATTTTTTCATATGCTTGTAGATATCTTTAATTTCTTCCTTTGAAAACTGCCTGGTCAAATCCTTTGACCATTTATGAATTGGGGAATGACTTCTATTCTTGTCAATTTAACTCAATTCTCTGTGTATTTTAGAAATGACACCCTTCTGGAGACATCAGTTTTTAAACTTCTTTCCCAGTTTTCCACTTCCCTCCTAATCTTCGTTACAATGGCTTAGTTTGTACAAAAATGCTTTTGAATTTAATGTAATAAAAAATTACCCATTTTGAATTTCATAATGCTCTCTTTCCCTTCTCTTATCATGAATTTGTCCTTTCTTCATAAATCTGACAGGTAAACTATTTCCTGCCCTCCCAAATTGTTTATAGTACCAGCGTTTATATCTAGATCATGAAAACATTTAGACTTAATTTAGGTATATGGTGTATGATATACATCTATGCCCAGTTTCTGCTATCAAATGTTTTAGTTTTTTGAGGAGTTTCTGTCAAATAGTGTATTTTTATCCCAGAAGCTGGAGTCTTTGGCTTTATCAAAAAGTAGATTACTATTGTAATTGACTACTGTGTTTCCTGTACCTAATCTATTTCACTGATCCATTACTCTGTTCTTCAGTCAAAACCAAGTAGTTTTGATGATGGCTGTTTCATAATACAGTTTAAAGTATGGTATGGCTAGGCTACTTTCCCTAGCATTTCTTTTCATTAATTCTCTTGATATTCTGAACCTTATGCCAAATTCCCAAATTAGCCCTGAATTGTGTAGCCAACCAATCACATGCTTTCTTTGCTTCTGTAGGTAAGAGCTTTGACTAGCCCCCTCCTTGGTTGTAGTTCTTCTTTTTGGCCTATATAATCAAGTCTGTGAGAATCACTAATCACTACTCATTTGAGTAATTCTACTTGAGTAGTCATACACTTGATCAATAAATCCACACCTAAATTTACCTTGAACCCAGGTCTTGGCTCGCTCTTATTCTCTGCATAACAGTAGCTAGATACGTTTCTTGCACCATATTGAGCCTGGTATATAATAATGATTCAAGGAGAAAATATGAAATGCTGATTAGGGGAGACAGTGTCAGGGAATGCCTTGAGAAATATGCCCAGATATACCTTTAGCAGTTTCAAGCTAAAATATAAAACAGGGACAAAGACAGAAATACAAGAGGGGCTTAATGGTAGGCCACAAGTCAGGTGGAGTGTAGTAACTTGAGATTTTGTTTGGGTACAATAGTACCTGGAGATATTTTGTGTATGTTCCATGTATCACTGAGAAGAAAGTATATTTCTTTTTATGTTATACCCTCCGTGAACCCAAACCGATCAAAGTAAAGTGCATACAATATTCATGTCCCTTCTTTTCTTCTACTATAATATGTCTTTATGCCTCTTCATGTGGCATAATTTACACTTTTCTAACTCCTACTTTCCTCTACTCCCATTCGAATGAATCCCATTATATCCTTTGATAAGGCTCTTTTTTAAATCATCAAATTAGTTGTGATGACAAATATATGTGAAATATATATATATATGTACATATATAACACATATATGTATATATCCCTTTTAAATGTTAATTAATTATACAATTCTCAATATTGACAGTTAACATTCTCCCATATAGAAATGTAAACAATGTATTCTTAGTTGTGTGTGTGCGCACATGTTTGTGCATTTGTATTTTGTGTGTGTGTATGTGTGCGTTTTCCCTGTTTACCTTTTTATTTCTCTCTTGAGTCTTGTATTTGGAGGTCAAATTTTCTATTGAAATCTGGCTTTTCATCGGGATGGACAGGAAGTCTGTTATTTCTTTGAATGACCATCTCCTTGCCTCAAAGATTATGCTCAGTTTTGCTGGGTAATTAATCCTTAGTTATAGTACAAACTCTTTTGCCTCATGAAATACTGTATTCCAATCCCTTTGAACTTTTAATGTAGATGCTACTATATTTGAATTGTTTCTTTCTGGCTGATTGCAGTATTTTCTCCTTGACCTGATAATTCTGGAATTTGGCTACAGTATTCTTTGGAGTTTTCTATTTGGGATCTTTTTTTCATGAGGTGTTCAGCGAATCCCTTTGATAACTATTTTGCCGTCTGGTTCTAGGACCTCAGGACAGTTTTCCTTGATTTCTTGGAAGATGTTGTCCGGACTCTTTTTTTTCATCATGGCTTTCTGGTAGACCAATACTTGTTTGATTCTCTATCCTGTATCTGTTTTCCAGGTCAGTTTTCCCCCATAAGATATATTACATTTTCTTCTATATTTTTTTCATTTTTTGGATTTTTTTGTGCTTTTTTAATTTTAATTTTTTAAATTAATTTATTTACTTTTGGTTTTCAACACTCATTTCCACAAAATGTTGTTACATTTTTCTCCATCTTTCCCTTTCCCCCAACCCAAAAATAGCAAGCCAACTGAATACCCTTTCCTCCAATCTGTTCTCTCTTATATCCACCTCCACCCCACCCCCCAACTTTCTAGTAGGGGAAGATGACTTTCTTTATCCCAGTGTTTGTATATCTTTTTTCCTAGCTGTGTATAAAAAACAGGGTTTTTTAAACATTTGTTTTTAAAATTTTGAGTTCCAAATTTTCCCCTTCTTCTTTCATCACCCATCCCCACTGGGAAGATAAGCAATTCAAAATTGGCTGTACATTTGTAGTTAATGAAATAATTTCCATAATTGTTGCATTTTGAAAAACCAACTACACTTCCATCCATCCAATCCCACCCCCCACTTATTCTATTTCTCCTTTGATTCTCCCCCTTTTCAAAAATATTTGCTTCTAACTACCCTCTCCCCTAATCTGCCCTCCCTTCTATCATCCTCCCTCTTATCCCCTCCCCCTGTATTTTTCTGTAGTCAGATACCCATGTTAGTGTGTGTGTTATTCCCTCCTTAAGCCAAATTCAATTTGATTAAGGTTGTCCAATTCCCTTTCACCTCCCTGCTCTTCCTCTCCATTGTAACGGTTTTCTCTTGCTTCTTTTATATGAGATAATTTACCCTAATCTCTCCCTTTCCCTTCTCCCAAAAATATCCTCTATCATCTCTTAAATTTTATTTTTCAGATATCCTCCTTTCATATTCAATTCATCCTGTCCCCTCTGCCTGTGTATACTTGAACATACACATGCCCATACTCACACATATATTTACAGCACCCTCCTATACATACATGCATATATACATGCACATAAATGTAAATAGTTCAACTTTAATAAGTTCCTTCTGATTTTTTCTTGTTTATCTTCTCATGCTTCTTGTACTTGAACATCAAATTTTCTGTTCAGCTCTCGTTTTTTTCATTAAGAATGCTTGAAAATCCTGTATTTCATTGAATGACCATATTTTCCCCTGAAGCATTTTAAACAGTTTTGCTTCATAGGTCATTCTTTGTTTTAATCCTAGCTCCTTTTACCTCTAGAATATCATATCCCAAGCCCTTAAATCCCTTAATGTAGGACCTGCTAGGTCTTATGTTGTCCTGATTGTGTTTCCACAACACTCAAATTCGTTCTTCTTGACTGCTTGCAGGATATTCTCCTTAACCTGGAAACTGAAATTTGGCTACAATTTTCCTAGGAGTTTTCTTTTGTTTTTTTTTCAAGAGGCTGGAACCACACAGCTCCTACAGGATTGTGCTCAGCTCCCAGTGTGGTGTGATAGACCTTTCCTCTTTGCCTGCTGGCCTGCCTTTACTAGGAGATTTGTTTCTCTGTGTCACTTTGTGGGTTTTGTAGCTTTACAATTTGTTTAGAGTCATTTTTATAGGTATTAGAATTGTTTGCTTCTACTCTGCCACAATTTGTCTAATTCTAATTTTTAGCAAACTATTTTCCTCAGTTTTTTTTGAGGGAGGAAGGCAGGGCAACTGGGGTTAAGTGACTTGCCCAAGGCCATATGGGTAGTAAGTGTGTCAAGTGTCTGAGGCCATATTTGAACCCCGGTCCTCCTGACTCCAAGGCTGATGCTTTATTCACTGCATAACCTAGCCAGCCCCCCCCCAGTTAGTTTTTGAACCTCCTTTTCCATTTGTTCAGTTTTAACTTTTAAGGAGATATTTTGTCCAGTTAGATGTTAAAACTTTTCCATTTAATCAATTTTATTCTTTAAGGACTTGTTTTCTTCAGTCATTATTTTTAAATTTTGCCAATTGTACTTTTAAAATAATTGGTTAATTTATTTTCCACCTCTGTAATTTCACTTTTTAAATGGTTTTTGTGCTCTTCCAAGAATGCTTTTTGGGCTTTACAGCAGTTTATAATCCTTTTTGAGACTTCAGATGTGAGTATATTGTCAATGCTGACCTCTTCAGAATGTTAACTTGCTTTTGACTTTAACCATAATAGGACTGCAAAGTCTTTGTTTTTTCAATTTGTTTTTGCCCATTGTGATTGCCTATTTCCTGGCTTTTAAAGTGGATCTCTTCTTCTGGGGTACAGAGGGCTCTGATGCTTCTTATGCTGGGAGTTAGGGGCATGGTTATTAATGTGTGCTTTAGCCTCTGAGTGCCTAGACTGGGGGCAAGGTCATGACTTTCAGTGTTTCCCCAGGGTTATATTGAAGCTCACAGTGTGAGGTGTGTGTGTGGGGGTTGGGGGCGGTATAGCCATTTCAGGATTTCACCTACACGCCCTTGGGCTAGAGCTCAGGCACGCTCAGGTGCTGGTGTCCAGGGCCACACTGTGTTTGTCAATGCTCCCGGTTTTGCCAAGGCACAACCTTGTGTTAGCACTTACTGGCTTCATTCCCCCCTGGGGATCATGATCTCTCACTGGTTGGCTGGGATATGGCCTTTTGGGACACCTCCTGTCCTGAACTTTAACTTCAGCACAACCACATCACACTTCCTCCAGGTTTACCAAACCTGCGGCTGGTTCTACTATTTCAAGATTTTACCCTGGGGCAGTATTCTCTAGGTTTTTTGGTGTCAGAGAGGGAGGTGAGTGCAGCTATAATTTACTCTGCCATCTTAGCTCCTGGAGGTTCAGGTAGGTGATTTTTAAACATCCAGATTGTGAACTTATAGCCCCAGTCATAGGTACTACAACCACAGTCCCTGCACCTGTCTCTTACCCAGCTCCTGCAGATCCCTGTCGCATGGTTAGAGGTTTGGGAATCCCCCCTGTGGTGGCTGAGTCAGTTCATCTGGCGTCCCTTCCAGCTTTGCTATAGTCAGGGCTGTGCTAGTGTAACCCACACACTCTCTGTTTTGTGCTCCTCCTACCCTTTTTCACTTTCCTGAGCTAGAACTCTGTCACACCCTATCTTCCAGTGGATTCTGCAACTCTCAAAGCTGTTCAGAGTCATGTTTAGAGGTTACTGAAGGAATTTGGGGGAGAGTTCAGATGAGATCTTACTTTCATTCCATCATCTTGGCTCTTCCCTTTCCACATACTTTCTGTCCTTGGCTCCCAATGCAGACACAGACATCAACTGATCCAACAATATCACTAGATCATCACTAGGACACCAGTGGGAAGATGGGAAGTTCACCACCCTCTAGAAAGTTCAGGAAACCATCTTCCAGCCAAAGTAGGTTAGGAGTGGAAGACATGATGTCTTCTTGACAAATAGTATTTTTTTTACCTGAATATCTGTTTTCTTATGAACACATCTGGATGATAAAGATCATAGATTATTTATATTCCCTGGTCTTTGACTTTAGACATGGGATAATCATGAAATCCCAAGATAGTTGCCTAGGAACTGAAAATTACAGAATGGAGAGTGGCTAACATGATTATTATTTTCATGATGGGAGAATTATATGTCACTGTGTTCCCTCCATATAAATGTGAGGATTAACAAACTATAGATAAGAAACAGATGGAGATGTACATAAAGCTAGCAGAGCCTATGCTTCTGGAGAAGCAAGAGACAGAGACATAATGCCCCCACTCAAGTATATTCCCTTCATTTATATGATGAGTTATTTGGATCATAGAGGTCTTTGTGAAGGACTTTGATTCTACTGAAAGAAAGAGCAATGTTCTGACTGGGACAATTGCACAATCACTCTATTTCTATGGAACAATAAAGGTCTCTAAAGAAGTCCTACAGGACAGACAGCCTATGCTCACTGTTTATGCACTTACTATTTTATTTTCCTTTTCTTTTTGTTTATAGTCATATTAACTAAAGTATATCCAATGTCTTGTTAGCCTGAGTGGTTTCATGGATCTGAGGAGCATCTTCTTTTTTAGTGGAGAATTAGAGAATAGTCAAATTTTGATCTTATCAAGGGAAAATACTGACTGAGGACAAAATCAATCAAATTTCAATATCTCTAAAGGAAAATCGGGACTAAGAGAATATGAGTTAATTAGTATAACTATCAGGGGAAATTTAGAGTTGGCAAAAAAAAGCCAAGGAGAGATTATTATATGAAAAATCAAAAGAAATAATACAGTCCATTTGAACTCAGGTTAAAAAGTAATTTTGAGAGCCAAAATGTCAGGAACCTGCCTGAGTTTTCTCCAGTTTCCCTAGGAAACAGTGTTAAATCAATCCTCTAATGGGATTCTGAAGCAACAGAATCTACAAAATATTGGTGTGAAACTGTTTTGCAGGTGACTTTGAATGGTAATGGAATGAACTCTCCCATAAAATTGAAGTGGATAGCAGAGTGAATTAAAAACCAGATTCCTGTAGTATGTTGTTTATAAGACACTCATCTGAAGCAGAAAAATACATGCAGGGAAAAGAGTAGAGCATAAAATATACTTCAAATTAAGTGTTTTTTTTTAAGTAGGGGTAGCAATACTGATCTCAAAGCAAAATAAAAAAAATAAATAAATCAAGTTAATAGAGATAAGGAAGGAAATTACATCGTGCTTCATTTAATGAATTAACATAAAAAAATATGCAACAAGCAGTAGAGAAACCAAATTCTTAGAAGAGCAGTTAAGTGAATTACAGAAAGAAACAGACAGGAAGAAAGTATACTAATGGGGCTCCCTCTCCCCCTCTCAGAACTAGATAAACCTAGCCACAAAATAAACACAAAATAAGTTAAAGAGATAAACAGAATTATGGAAAGGTTAGATATGGTTGAACTCGGGAAAAAAACTGAATGAGGATAGAAATGAATATACTTTTCTCTCAGTTGAATATAGCACCTACACAAAAGTTAATTTTGTTATTAGAGCAAAAAAAAACCTCACAATCAAAAGCAGAAAGGCAGAAATAATAAATGCATCCTTTTCAGGTCTTGATGAAATAAAAATTATGTGTCATAAAGAGCCATGTAAAAATTATTTGGGCACTAAATAATCTAATCCTAAAGAATGGGTCGATCAAAAACAATCTTGGATATAATGAATAATGTCATCAAAGAGAAGAAAATGAAGCAAAGGCAGTTCTTAGTGGCAAGTTTATATCTCTAAATATATGAATAAAAGAGATAAAGTGGAGATAAAAGATATAGGTATGATACTAAAAAAAAGATAGAGAAAGAAAAGATAAATATCCTTAACAAAATACCAAATTAGAAATTCTGGGGGCGGCTAGGTGGCGCAGTGATTAGAGCACCGGCCCTGGAGTCAGGAGTACCTGAGTTCAAATCCGGCCTCAGACACTTAACACAAAAAACTAGCCGTGTGACCTTGGGCAAGTCACTTAACCCCGACTGCCCTCCAAAAAGCAAAAAAAAAAAAAAGAAATTCTGAAAAATCAAAACTGAGGTCAATATAATTTAAAGTAGAAAAAATTACTGAAGTAAGAAATGAAGCCAAGAGCTACTTTTATGAAAACAAGAACAACAATAAAATACATAAATTCCTGGTTAATTTGAATTTAAAAAAAGAAAGAAGAAAAACAAATTACCAGTATGTAAAAGGAAAAGGGTCAATTTACCACCAATGAAGAGGAAATTAAAGCAATACCAAGGAGTTATTTTGCCGAATTGTATAACATTAAGTCTGACAATGTAAGTGAAATACATGAATATACATGGAAATATAAATCACCCAGATTAACAGAAAAGGAAATAAAATACTAAAATAGCCCCATTTTAGAAAAATAAATTGAACAAGCCATCACTGAATTTCTTAAGAAAAAAATCTCCAGGGCCAGATGGATTTATAAGTTAATTTGACCAAATATTTAAATAATGATTATTTTTAATACTACCTAAAATATACAAAGAAGGAATCCTATTATATTACTTTTTTGACACAAATAGAATGCTGATACCTAAACCAGGAAGAGCCAAAAAAGAGAAGGCAAACTATGGACAAATTTCCCTAATAAACATTGATGCAAAAATTTTAAATTGTTAGCAGAGAGATTACAACAATTTGTCAAGATGATAATATACTATGACCAGGTAGTATTTATACCAGGATTGCAGGATTTGTTCAATATTAGGAAATTTATCAACATAATTCATGATATCAATGGCAGAACTAATTGAAATCATATTATTATATCACTAGATACAGAAAAAAAAGCAGTCCCCAATAAAAACACTAGAGAGTACAAAAAGAAACGGAGAATCTAGGGGCAGCTAGGTAACACAGTCAATAGAGCACCTGCCCTGGAGTCAGGAGGATCTGAGTTCAAATGCAGACTCAGACAATGCATACTACCCATGTGACCTTGGGCAATTCACTTAATTCCAATTGCCCTGCTTTCCTCCCTGCAAACAGAAAAGAAATGGAGATTCCCTTAAAATGATGAATAGTATCTATCTAGAACAATCAGCAAACATTAATTGTAAAGGGAGGAAAAAACTAGAAACATTCTCAGTAACATCAGGGGTGAAAAAAGGATGCCAATTATCACCCCTCTTATTCAATATCATCCTAGAAATAATAGCTTTAGGAAGAAGAAAAGAAAAAAAATAAAGGAATTAGAATAGACAGGGAGGAAACAAAGGTATCACTATGCAAATGATTTGATGACATACTTAGAATATCCTGGAGATTCAGCTAAAAAGCACTTGAAATAGTTTACAACTTTAATGAAGTTGGAGTATATAAAATAAACCCACATAAATCATCAGCATTTCTATATAATACTAACAAATCCCAACAGCCAGATATAGAAAGAGAAATTACATTTAAAATAACTATAGACAGTATAAAATATTTGGGAGTTTACCTGCCAACTCAAACCCAGA